>JAZDUA010000139.1:3110000-3416155 GCA_038098605.1 Gryllus longicercus
AGGAGGAGTTTTTGCTATTAGTTTATAATGTTTGCTTTTACGTTGTTAGCTATGCTAAAATGCTGTTGCTATTAGTTTATAATGTTAAGCTTTATTCTATGAGTAGTACATGTTTTGAAAACGATGCAGACCTGGGTGTCTGCCCTCGCCAAGGGCCGAGGCCCGACGCTGCACGACGGGTGAAAGAACGCGTCTGGAGGAGGAGTTTTTGCTATTAGTTTATAATGTTTGCTTTTACGTTGTTAGCTATGCTAAAATGCTGTTGCTATTAGTTTATAATGTTAAGCTTTATTCTATGAGTAGTACATGTTTTGAAAACGATGCAGACCTGGGTGTCTGCCCTCGCCAAGGGCCGAGGCCCGACGCTGCACGACGGGTGAAAGAACGCGTCTGGAGGAGGAGTTTTTGCTATTAGTTTATAATGTTTGCTTTTACGTTGTTAGCTATGCTAAAATGCTGTTGCTATTAGTTTATAATGTTAAGCTTTATTCTATGAGTAGTACATGTTTTGAAAACGATGCAGACCTGGGTCTCTGCCCTTGCCAAGGGCCGAGGCCCGACGCTGCAGGACGGGTGAAAGAAGGCGTCTATAGGGGTAGTTTATGCGGTTAGTTTATGTTTGCTATTACGTTATTAGCTATGCTAATGCTATCGCTATTAGTGTATAATGTATGAGTAGTACATGTTTTGAAAACGATGCAAACCTGGGTCTCTGCCCTTGTCACGGTGTCTGAAGGTTTGCGGGGCGAGTTAAAGAAGGCGGATGGAAGAGTAGTTTATAATTATGCTATTAGTTTATAATTTTAAGCTTTTTTTATCAGTAGTACATGTTTTGAAAACGAGCGACGTTAGGAGAAAGTTTTCAAATACGCACTATTGTAATAAAGCTACATTATACACGAGTTGCATGCGCTATGTTTTTGTACAAAATCATTTTATATCTATAAGAAAATAAAGCTTAACTTTGCGGAACAACTTTCTTGTGACGTCTTGGGTACTTGGCATATGTGCGGTAAAACTGTGGTCGGCTGTTCCGTTTACCACAGACACATCAAACTGCGCCCGCACGAGCTACTTGCCTGCCTGCCTGTGGGGCTTGGTGCTCCTACGTGCACGGGCAACTTCCCCTCACTCCGCACGCATTTCCCCTCAAAATCCAGAAAGAATTGTACACGCGTAAGTTGAAATGTAATGCGGCGAGGAATAGTGGCTTCGTACAAAATATGTTTACCAGATTTTTTTACGAAATGTCCGTCAATTGTATTATGTTTATTTTCTTCTCTACTTACGACTATTTGATACTTATGTACGTACTAAATTTACCCTTATATAAACATTTTTGCTAAGTGATACGAATATGTTTGAGTGGTGAATTATTTCCTTGGATTAGTTTTTGCTGTGTTATTAAATCACAGTTAATTATTGTATTTAGCAATAATGTGAAATAAATTAACGAGTCTCCATTTAAGTTAACAATTCTCACTTACGGATGAACAGTGCTTTAAACAGACAATAATATTTGTGTGTTAAATCTTACCTAAACATAGAAAGTTCATGTTTTTATATCTTTTATATTACTCGTAAGTAAACAGGATTACAAAATCTACATTCTTCTGATTCAACTTTTTTAAATTTTACTCTCAATTCAAAATTTGAAATCGAACTGACGTATTATTTCATTTTAATGGATCATTTCTTTGTCTTAAAGGAAAAATGGGAATTAATATAGCTAAATTTGTGACAATAACTGTCAAGTAATTTCTCCGAAAATTGACATAAGGCTGGTATCCAGTGACGTACCGCCACTCCGTAGCAATTTGTACAACTCTTACTTCTCGCGCCAGTTTCTCTCGACGCAGTACCAGTGAGTTCTATTAAGCTTGTTATCTTGCTTACGACCTTGTCATGTCCTTGTCCCTGGTTTACCTCTCTGAATTTTTGACAATCGAAAAAGGTACAAACAAAGCAAAAAATTATGATTGTTCTGATGTAGCACCTCAGGTTTTTAAAATCTAGATGTTACTAATACAATGTTGATGATTGGCAATACTGTTAATGGGTACAAAATTATAAACGTAATAAATAATACGTGTACATAAACAACAAATGAAAATCAACAGTTCTGCTTAGTTAACAAGCTGCAATAGCTTCACGCGTTTATTATTAAATATTTACTACTCAAGAAATTATTTGAATTTTAATTCGCTGCCTAAGTCGAAACATAAAATTTCAAAATTTTACTACTTTATTTCGAGAAGACAGTGACATTTCTGCAGACCAGAATTATAGATATAAATTTGCAGAATCTCAAATGTTAATTTATCTCTTCTCCTAACATTCTATGAGATGGCCAAGGGAGTCATCAACGTGTCTCCAGTCATCCGTCCGAAGTCATATACAATACACGTAATTATTTCCCTAGATATACATATTTTCTCTTGACCGAGAACATAACTTGAAATATTGGATCCCAAACTGCTTCCTAGAAAAATTGTAGTGAATGTCAAATGCTCATTGTCATTCTGTCGAAACATGTCCCTGTTTCGTGTACAACCACTACACGTCTGTCTCTCCCGGGCAATACCACAACCGTTGCCTGCGTATTCACATCTCTTACCAGAGCCACTCAAAATGCCGCAATCTGCCTTAACAACCCTCATTACTGTATACGCCACATAACAAGGACCATTTTGTCCTTTTCTGTCCACGCCACGTTCAGAGTGGCATATTTGTTTTTTATGGTTTCAAGCAGAATATTAGGGTAATTTTCTCCCCCTCACAATGCCATCTCTCTCACAAGTTGCTTTCCTGTCTCTCTCCAGCAATCGTTAGAACGTCCACCAAGTTTTTGAGGCTGCTTGTTGAAACGCCACGGGCAATCGATTTCAGTAGGGTAATAGCTCGAGGGTGACTAGCCGTGGGAGCAACATGTCTGTGCATTTTATTTATTAACTTCATTGAAGTGAGGAATTTATATTTTACTCCATTGGATTAAGATGAGTCAGGAGTAACTAAAGTGAATGAAATAAGGCACGACTTTTCAAAATTTTAACTGAAAATAAAACATTTCAATAAATAGAAACTGTCAAAAAAAGTTGAATTTTATTTGTAGATTTTTCATGAAGATAAATCTCGGCAAGTCTCTAAACAATGATTGTATTAGAAACTAAACAAATATCAATGCTATAGATTCTGTATTCTATTTCTTGAATAACAAGGCTTTCAAAGTGAATTGTGGACGTGTGGTATATTTTTTTATTTTTATTTTAGGGAATGTATAAAATATCTGTAATCTTTGTACACAGTTTATTGCGATACCACAAAATAGTTTGATATTCGCTAAGAAAACGACATTGGAACCAATTGAATTTGAAAAATCATATTACTTCCATTGTCAACATACTTGTTTAGTTTCTAAAAATAATTTTTGTGTCATGAAGTGATAACTAAGAATTGCAATCTTCAAACATGGTCTGTATTTAACAAGGATTTACGTGAGTGTTTATTTTATATGGCTATTTGTAATTCTTTTATTAGTAATATCGGTTTTAAATGTGTGAACGTGTTGGGTTTACCTACAATTAGATTTCAGAATCTTCAAATCATGTAAGAATGACCTTTCATCAGATTCAGAGAAGCAGCGGGAAACCACTTTGCGTCAGAAAGAAAAATCGAAAGGAAAATATAAACTAATATATTACATACTGCACGGAGAAAATCAAGAATATTTGCAATGAAAGTGTTGCGTTTATTGTTGTATTTTGACGACAATTACTTATTATTTCTATTTATCATCAGCTTTCTATTTCATCTGAACGTGTCGATTATAACTGGAATATTACTTGTTCTATTCAAATAAAACTTATTTCGTGTGAAAAAGTGGGTTAAATAAAGTTATCACCAAACTTACAGCATACAGACGTATGATCTAATGAAACGTTATATAATTGTAAAAGTCAAACAAATGTACACGCCCTTATATTATTTTTCAGGGGGAGGGTCAAATGGTAATTCAAAATTATTGTTAAAAACTGTGTTCCAAGAATATTAAAATATGAAAATAACACAAACGGAAAGAATTTGCTGACAGCAGACATCCTAACACAAGCAAAAGAGAACAGACTGCATCAAGATAATGCTGTTCATGCTGTCTGCCTCTCATTTCCATTTATACAACAAAATTATTCTTTTTTCTTTGCTCTGTTTATTCTAAAGTATCCCGTCGTACCTCCCAAGCAACATCCTCCCGACGCGCGTCAACAACTTTGCTTCCATCCAGCGCCGTACACGAAACTTTCCGCTATAAAACACGATGTACTCTGTTTCAGAGTCTCGGAAGGAGATCCACACAGCCTGCATTTAAAGTTTTTCGATAGTATCAGTTAATTAATTGCACTTAATTAAATTATGATATAAAGGAAAAAGTCGGAAAAAGAAGTTAATTCTATTGCGTTAAGCCACTCCAGCTGCCGCACTGGCGGGGCTAATGAGATGGCGTAACGAGTTTCCTCAACCCAGGCTCTGTTTGTTTACTCAACTTATCTACAATGTACGCTGTCGGTCATGACCCCGAAAAGTATGCGTATTAGGAAGAATAGATTTTGTTTCCAGAAAAAAACTAGAAAAAATTTCAATTAATTTGTTCTTAATGATTCAAGGTCTCCTATTTTATGTATGCCTATTTACAAATATTGAAAATGTGTTTGGTATAACATAACATAATAGGGAATTCTATACTATATATGAAATATTTTACATTATTGTTTTGTTTTCAACAACTTTTAAAAATATCACTATTATAAATTTCTTAACGCACAAATAGTTAATGAATAAACATTTAATATAAAACATTGATAACTATTTATTTTCTTCAAATTGTGTGTATATTTAATTTGTAAACACAAAATCATAATTGTTATATTTTTAAGAATTCTGAACAATGCCAAGTCGCAATATTACCCTCAGGTAATAACAAAACATTGTTCTACCAACCTTCTTCGTGAAACAATAACATAAAGTGAATTAAATTAAATATGAATAAATTCTCAACAAGCTTTCTGTGACGAAGGAACAAAGACGGCATTGCCGTGGAAAGACAGAACCGCTTTTGTTCGCAACCAGCTGTCGAGAGTTAATTTCAGAAAAACGCACCTACCAACTCACAAAAGAAAAAAATCTCAGTTGACAAAGAAAGGCTCTATTTCATTCCAAGTAGTGGGAACGGAAAAATATAATAGCAACACATAAAAAAAAGCCTTTCTTCATTGAGCACGCGACGAAGGCAGAGTTCCAAGCAGCCAATTCCCGGGCGTTAAGCTCGGTCGGCCCTCCGTCGCCGCGTGACGTCATCAGGGCCGTTGTGCGGCGCGCGTAGGTGGTTGAGGCGGCGGCGGCGTTGTTTTGCGACAAAAGACATTAAAAGCGCGCTGCGCTGTGCTCCGCTGCGGCAACGCGCTGTTGGGAGCGCGCAGCCCTGTTTTTGTTTTGCGGCGTTGCCTCCGCCCACTCCCGTCCGCGTCCCAAGCCCCGTCTCTCGCCGTCCGACTGGTCGGACGTGGCGCCGTCCCCGCCTAAGCCTGGCGTGCGGGCGGCGACGTTAAAAATGGACGGAGGACTGCCGTCGCGAATTTGTCACTCGATTGTCCGGAGGCTGGCGGCGCGACGTCACGCCCGGGTCGCCGCCGCCGCCACCGCCGCCTCCGCCGCCTCCGCCGCCGCCGCTGGTGGCGCGCGTTGCGAATGACTAACGAAGCCCGAGTCCTCCGCCTCCGCCCCCACCGTCGCCGCCCGCGTCGCCGCAAGTCCCTCGAGATCTGCCCCGAGCCTCTGCCGCCGCCGCCGCCGCCACGGGCAGATGCTCCAGACATCCGGTATCCTTCCGCAGTGGCGGTGACGGAGACGAGAGGGAGACAAAACGAACGGTCAAAGTGGTCCAGAGGGCAATATGCAGGAATTCCAGGGTCGGTATCAACCGAAGCAGATGAATAGGGCCTACGGATAATGTCGTATTCTAACGGAGTCCCCCGTAGTTTCATGTGCTACGTTATTTATAAACATTTTTTGGGAACTCTTTTCTAGTTAACTAACATGAAGATCTTTTTATTTTACATAAATGATAATGTAGATTTTTTGTTTCTATCTTTTCGCATGGAATTTATCGAGATTTCATCCTACCAATGGGTCTTGAATTTAATTCAAATGTTGCCCCAAAACATTGCCATCCGGTGACCTTTTGCAAAGGTGATGACGAAACTTCGGGGCGAAGCGACGGAGACGAGGACACAAAACAAAGGGTCAAAGCGGCCAAGGGGGCAAAAGACAGTAATTTCAGGGTCGGAATGAACCGAAGTTGAATAGGGTTGAATAGGTCTAAGATTAACCAAAGACGGACATCAAAGATGATGTTGAATGCAATAATTGCATGAGGGTTAAATGTAGACGTGAAAAGCGTGGTCACTCAGCTTTAGCTTTAGCGCGAAATTCGCCCGGGATGGTGGGTAGCAAAAAATGCTTCGCCTTTACGAACAATGGACGTCGTTTCTCGTTTTGAAACTAGGGCGCCGAGCTGGCGCACACACAAGTGAAGTGTCTGTCGTCTTGTCCCATTCAGTTGCTAGTTGTCCGCACAAGTCAAGAAGCACTCGAGAAATTTATTTAGAATTTTACTTTGGAATTTTAAAGAATTCGTGGATATGTGATATTTGCTTGTTAAATGTTTGAGGGACATGCTCCATTAAATTAGTGAATAAAAGTGTTGAGAGGAAACTCTTCAAATATCGATATATGATCATAAAGTCTCAAAAGTGGATATCGCAACTTACGACAGAAAAGCGAAACTCTGTTAAGTAATAATAATAATAAATTATAGTGTAATTTAATCGTAAGGTTTTGTAGTTGTTGATTGTAAAGAATTCTAAAATTACTTCAGACTACATTTGAAACAAAACATAATAAGTATCCTTAAATTCTCTTTTAATACATACTAATCAATTCCAGTTGAATTTTGTTAACTTTGATAGAAATTTCAAAATATTTATAACTTTCATTACATTAATAATTAAAAGTATGGTAAACTTTCTGGCTCGTAACGAATACAAGGATACAAATTAATTTATTTACTTTATTTGATATTGTTCATTGAATTAAATGTGACTTTTTCCTTTTTTAGATATATTAATTGCCATTTGAAATGTTATCTATAAAAACATATTATGCAGAATGATGATTGTTTTTTATGTAAATATTCGTAAAAACAAAACAAAGAATAGATGATTAAGTATGTCTTGGCTAAAATAAATGTTTAATTTCTGTTAAGAAACTAACAACAGAAATCCGACCTTAGAAACTGTTCGTATCTGTTAGAAAATTAGTATTTGTTCGAAATGAATGTTTGAAACGTGTCAACTTCTAACATTTAAGTGGAAATGTTAAGAGATATTTAGTAGAATGTATATAAAATCTATGATACTACTTTGAATGGCTAATTATACATTTATTTCACTGTAGCACACCCAAGCGTAAGCTTCGCTTCAGGTGCGGTTGCAGATTACGGTATCCGCGATTCCTCGACTAATGGCTGACTGGAACGAACTGTTAATTGAATTATGGTTAGTGTCTCGCCAAGCAGTTCCTTCTCTCTCATCGCCCTCATATTCTCTCCCGGTGGGTAGAGATGGTAGAAACGACGCTTGGTGTGGGCTGCTCAACTGTCGAGGAAGGATAACGTGATGATGGATGAGGGACGACAGAATAATGTGATGACGGATGAAGGCATTTCAAAATTATTCCGGTTACAGAATGAGGAGTACTGCAATAATCGTTCTTGAGGATAGAGTACGCATGTGACATGGATGAATTTACTTCAAAGTTGTAGAGATGGAAAGCAAATACATACACTCACACAAACTAAAACACCGTTAATATTATTTCCCATTTCAGAATTTCCCAGAGAAAACAAGAACCTGTTCTCTGTCGCAATGTCGCCAACATTTCGTCTGAAATATAGTCCTAGAAAGAAAATTATTTAAAATGGAAAATAAGCTTATATAATAGGAGGGATGAGTAGATTTTATAGTTGAAAACTAAGCAATGGTATAGAGACTTTAACTTTCAATACGAAGCCAAGGAGCATGGATGAGAATGAAGAAGTATAAATGCTCACGAGTAGATGAGAACTAGTAATGGGAGAGAAATAATTATATTGGAAACTCATGGTGAGTTGTTTGGAAAATAACGGACGAACTGTCTTGTCTACAAAGGATTATTAAATCTCACAGATAAGAGCAATTTTTTTCAGAAAGCATGCCTTTGTGTGTCGCACAGAGTAAGGGGTGAAGGGGACAGAAAATCTATAACGTAAGTGCCAGGTACAAAAAGAGATCTTTGATAAGAATGGGAATCCTCACGAAAACAAATGAAGAGGAGGATTCCGAAACCAAACACCAAGCTACTCTTTTTACAAATTTTTGTTGTGTGACTATAACTGATTATAATCCATAGATGCAGATAATTAGATAGAAATACTTTCCAAATTGTACTTAGTCGTGAATTTAAGTTGGGAAAGCATTGATTTTTGTAAAACCGCGCAAATGCATTTATTGAAAGGTATAAATATACCTGAAAAAACATCTTCTAAATTCGTTTTGGAATCTTTCTATTCAAATATTGAATACGTAGAAGGCGAGGCTATAGTTTATTGTGGGAATAGTGCAGTTCAGCAATGACGCGATAGCCGCCTGGTGTGTTTGAAAACCGACAGTCTGGAAGGGAACAAATTGATTGATTAGTGATTCCCGGAGCAACAATTGCTAAACTCATTGGTCCCGTAAGTGTAGTGTATGTATTTTTGCTGAGGAGGTGGCAGTGATCTGCCCCCGCTGGATGGTGATATATGCGCCAACGTACCTCTCGACAAGTGGGGTTTTTCCCAACTAGGAATCTCCCACCAGCAGGGCACCGCCCCAACCGTGACTAGCTCTAAGCTACCGACCGGTCTCCCGCCACACGTGGTTGTGTAATACATGTAAGAGTAAGTCTGTGTAGTTAAGGGGTGAGGATAGCACAAGGAAGGTGAGGATAGCACATATTCTTGATCATATTCTTCGCTTAGCGGAATATTCACGGATATGCTTGCTTATCATTACATTATCATCAACGTATTAATATATTTTTGTATTAATGTTTTTCATTAACTGAACAAATCATAATACTAGGTGTTTCGATTTACATTTTGTCTTTCACATTCATACTTTTAATGTTACTGTTATGTAATTTCTTCTGCTATATTCATAACAATATTCTGAAAAACATTGTTTAGCTACAACTTAAATTTGCTTTTCTACTTTAGCTCCCTGTGAACATCATTTGCTGTTTATATTATAGTTTTTTCTTATCATTTGTCTAGAACACTATTCTTTAGATGGTTTGCACCTTCATCTTTATTTTCATACGATTGGAACGAATTCTACAGTTTCTTCATTGTGTCGGCTACTTTTCACACAGATCCGTGTCTTCTCTCCCACCTGCAACTCTGGAAGGACTTTGCCTTCGTGATTTGCAATAAGAAATGTCGTCATGCACAAGAAGCTTCAGAAATTCGAGAGGGAGAGTCATTTCTAGTCGACCTGGATGGCCGAGGTGGCCAAGAGCGTGTAGGCTAAGAGCATGTACCGACGCAGCGTTTCGATTTGTGGGGTCGCGTGTTCGAGTCCTGCCTTGTGCAAGGTTGTTGGTCCGTTGTCCGTCATGTATCTGTTGTTGCGGAGGGCTTCGCGTTCTGCTGAACCCTGATCAGAGGAGCCCGCAAGTGTGTTAGTGTCTAGTGTATGGTCGAATATGCGCCCTCATCGTGACGTAAAGGGCAACAGGCTGTCGGCTGGAAAAGGCCGTAGAAAAAAGAGACATTTCTAGAGTTAGTTCTCAAAAAAGCTTGGGGTTCAGCTTGATTTGTCTATTTTTCAAGGGGGTAAAAATGTCCATAGTAAATAACGATGTTTCTGCTCACCGATAAGTATTTTTTTATCTCGTGTTCTCATTTATGACGTTAGATGTCATTCATACGTTTATGTTCAAACAAAATGCGTAGATATTTTTCATTATTATTTTCGTAATTTTTCGTTGTTTTCCATGAAATGTGGCATTTAAAATTTAATTTGCAAACACAAATTATTTTGGGAGAACTTTGAATTGCAACAAATGAAAACGTATTTTATTGAAAACAATTTGAATTATATTATTTTTTTTACTTACAGTTCATACATTATTATTAATAGCGGCAATTAGGGAAGCGGAGATTTCAGAGTAAACAAGTCACGTCTAAACTTGTTAGAATCCACGATGCGAAGTAACTAACTAGAAACTATAACTGAAATAGCACCGCAATTCGTATGAAAGGAAGTGTATTTACGAAACGCCACTCCGCGAATATAAACAGTCGGAAAGTTTCGAAGCTTATTTCCATTACAATACTCTGCGCTAGTCAGTTACAAATTCATGACCATGCTACAGTTAGTATTCCAACGCTGCATCCTCTTGTTCCCCGTCTCTCTCTCTCTCTCTCTCTCTCTCTCTCTCTCTCGCCCTCTCCCTCTCCCTCCCTTTCACTCTTCCTCACCCTCTCTCTCCCTTCCTCACTCTCTCCCTATCTCTCTCCCCCTCTTTCCCTCTCTCCCCTCCCCCTCTTCTCTACCCTATCTCCTTTCCCCTCTCCTTCCCACTCTCCCCCCTCTCTCCCTCTCCCTCCCGCCCTATTTCTCCCTTCTGTTCATCTTTCGTCATCTCCACTTGTTTCTCTCCATCTTCTTTTCTTTCTCTCCGAAGCATCTGTGTGGTCGAGACCGCAGTACAGGCTTAGTTATTACGTCATCAGGCAAGGGGATTCTCCACTGGCCTTGTCCGCTTACAGCACACGAGCGGCTCAAGTTCGCCGACCCGGCCATAGAGGGCCGCGTCTTGGGGCTTATCTCTAAACGCATTTGCGCCTGATTTCATTGGACCAAACATCGTGACGCCCTTAGCGGGCTGACTTCGTTAGAGCGACGGAGATGACTAAGAAGAGTGGAGGGTTGGAGCTGAGCACTCAGATGAAACGGCTCAAAAACCCCTTCATAGGAGAAAACTATATCACTTTTATTTTGTACCATGACCACTCTACTGGTTAATTTGAAGCGTGTGCAATCAATAAAGTTTAATTTATATGGATTTTGAAAAATAACAAATTATATAATACATAATAAACTCGAAAAGAATTACCTGTTCAGAAGTTTATTTTAAAAAAAATATTCGCCCATTTTATTTTAGAACAACATGTTAAGAGTTGGATTCGGGCACGAGGTTTTTAAACGGACAATATCACTGTAAATGTATGGTTTGATAATTGCAACAAAAAACTGATATATTGGAAAGATGAAACACACAAAACTTTACCTCATAATTTATGTGATACATGTGAATTTGCGTAATACATTTCATTCAGTGTATGTAGTTTTTATTTTTTTTACAGCTTGCTTCTAATATAAGCACGACGTTTTCATTATCCCCAAAGGGGGAGGATCACGTACTAACACATGCTCGGGTCTTTCGTTTTGGGATCAGAATAACACAAGGCCCTGCGCGCCAGCGCTCGAATGACATGGCTCTGACAACCACGCCCTCGGCAGGGTTCGAACACGCTATTCGACCTTTCACGTTGACCCTCAGGTTGTCTTGGTACTCGTTTTACACCCCTAGACCTATACGGACCATTATTCATGTAAACTGAAAAAATAAAATATATTTATCGAATATGTAGTATATAAAATCTGTATCGAAAGAACACTTCAATATACTCACGCATACACCATATTTTATACAACACACAAAGAGGCAGAAACCAATTCTTGCAGCAATTACAGATAATAAATAAAGAGTATAATACATAATTTGAAATTATATCTTAACCATTCGCATACCATTGGAAAAGATAATCAATGACACATTACAGATTCGGGGTTTTGCAAAATATTTGTTTGGGGAAGGATTTGCTGTTTAATATTTTTGCGATTATAATTTGAAACTTTCTGAATTCTTAGTGAGAGTTTCGTCTTTAAACGCTTACAAAAAATAATTAAAGACGCCACCATGCGTAATTGCTTCGTGTAAACTCTTGGATTTCTCTTATAGCCTGGTACGCCCAAAATCACGTTTAAGTCTTATTTTAGTGTATGTAAATGGAGATAACAGATGTGCAATCGGGGTCACTTAATTAATGTTTAAATAGTTATTGAAAAGAAGAATGTCACCATTTATAACTTCGAGAAAACGAATTCAAGTACAGAAAATGTTAAAATGTGCCTACAGCATCCTTCAAATTGAAAACAATTTTGAACAAAAAACACTCAAAAAATTATTGCAGTGTATTGCAAGATACATGTCTTATTAGGCCTTTATTACAAACAAGCTTCCTTCAGTTAAATTACAGTTTTCTAAGGAGTTTGACATTGACACCCCTGTTTTTTCCTGGTCCAAGAATGGCATTAATATACGGTTTTTAAAAATTGCCTAGTCTACCATGCGTCTATTTTGGAGACTTATTTAAAAGTTATTTAAATATTATACTGACTATTCCACTCGTGAAATTAAAACTAATTGTTTTTAACTATACGTACAAAGTACTCCAATCAGAGCGGTATACCTCAAAGAGTTTATCGCTTATTCTACCCGACCTGTGCTTCATTTATCTTAGAAGGCGATATAAATTGACGCAGGAAAAGTATTTTGTCAACCCCGCTCCAGGATGTGCTGTTGAAAATTCATCCACACAGAGAACTCAATGTTGTATGGAATTTGGTGCAGTAGCAGACCACCGAACCAGCAACATCGCACGGCGCAAGGTGCTCTTGAGCTCATGAACCCGCTGGAGCATCGTACTACAAGAGCTCTCGGCGCCGAACTCCGGGTCGCCCTCCGTCCCGACCGCAGACGCAGGCGAAATCCTCTGTGCGCCGCCTCACGCGCGAGAACCTGACCGCACACGGTTAGCGCCCGAGTCAACGGGCAGGTCGGGGCAATTACGCAACAGCATTTGCGGAACGTAAACGGACGTCGAAATCCAGTTGCGGCCGATCCTGCGGCGGACTGCCTGCCGCCGCTGCGGACCTGGACGTCTCTGCGTGCGTCGGCGGTGGCCTGTAGACAACCCCCCCGCAAAACCATTGGAGGTGGGCGTGCGTTGCGGGGCGGGACGGGGCAGGACGGGGCGGGGCAGGACGTGGCGTGACGGAGCGGGACGAGGCGGGGCAGGACGGGGCGGGGGCGGGGCAGGACCGGGCCGGGCAGGACGGGCCGGGCGGAACGTGGCGTGACGGGGTGGGTCGGGACGGGGCGGGACGGGGCGGGGCGGGTCGGGACGGGTCGGGACGGGTCGGGACGGGGCGGGACGGGGCGGGTCGGGGCGGGACGGGGCGGGACGGGGCGGGACGGGGCGGGACGGGGCGGGACGGGGCGGGACGGGGCGGGACGGGGCGGGACGGGGCGGGACGGGGCGGGACGGGGCGGGACGGGGCGGGACGGGGCGGGACGGGGCGGGACGGGGCGGGACGGGGCGGGACGGGGCGGGACGGGGCGGGACGGGACGGGGCGGGACGGGGCGGGACGGGGCGGGACGGGGCGGGGCGGGTCGGGGCGGGTCGGGGCGGGGCGGGACGGGACGGGACGGGACGGGGCGGGACGGGGCGGGACGGGGCGGGACGGGGCGGGGCGGGGCGGGACGGGGCGGGACGGGGCGGGACGGGGCGGGACGGGGCGGGACGGGGCGGGACGGGACGGGGCGGGACGGGGCGGGCGGGCGGGGGCCGGGCGGGGGCCGGGACGCGCAGTGATGCGGTGAGGTGTAGCGAGGGCCGGCGTATACAAACACGGCTGAAAACGTATGCGGGCCGTACCACGCGGCTCGTTCGCATTGTAACTACGTCGTAAAACAGGCCACAAGCTTGGTAACTGCTCAAATAGCCAGCGACGCCTCCGATCTCCGTCCAAGCAAATTCTGTTTCCCCTCGTGCGCAGTTTGCAGGTGGACACAACTGACCCAATGCCACGGAGCAAGAGTGATGCATTGTCAAGAAAGGTCTGTTTGCACCGTATGACGTGTGGGGTTAATGTTGACGTGTGGGGTGGCAAGAATGAGGAAGCATGAAGATTACAAATTTGCATTATAACTCAACAAAATGTTTGTACTCTCTTTTGTGTTGCAATGAAAGACATTCTGATTGATAATGAGAGTGTGTAAGTATTCTGTTCACAATGAGTGACCTTGGTACAAATGATGCATCGTATGTGAGCACGAGAGGAGGGCAATATCTAGAATGCTTGCCCAAAACAATCTCACCAGAGCCTAAGGGGATTAGAAGCACATGAGTTGGTTGTCATAGGCACAGGGGTCACGCGCATATAGGTATTAAATGACCAGGTTGGTAGAGAGAGACCACGTGACTGCCCTCAGAGGGGAAAGAGGAAAAGAATCAGATGAAAGGGGAAGGGCCCGACCGATTGATTGATTAATTAACGATTCCGGGCGCGTCAGTGGCTCAGGTCAGTATTACCGTAAGTGTAGTACATGTTTTTTTCCCTCGAGAGATGGCGGTGATCTTCCTTCGCTGGATGGTGAGATCCGACGCCGACGTATCGGCGGTAATGGGGTTTCCCCCAACCATCACCCACCGGGACAAGCTCTAAGCTCGTGACTGGTCTCCCGGCATATGTAGTAGTGAAGTCCATGTTAATGTAAGTGTAAGAGTAAGGGAGAGGATAGGACAAGGAAGAGGAAGGAAAGATCGTGAGTCGTCCGTGGCCCGTTTGTTAGGGTACTGCTCCGGCGTTCGCCTGGTATTGATCGGAGAAACCACGGAAAACTACCGATCAGAGCAGCCGACCGCTAGAATTCTCCTCCAGACAGCGACTGAATCCGACCTAGCTCTCTAGCTTGTGTCTATAACTTTGCCATAGTAGTGATTCGAAAGCAGTGTCATCAGTTGAAACCCTAAGACACCTCTCTCTGTGCTCCACCGATGTCCGGGTACTTTTCTGAGCCACGATTAACTCATTACACCTCATTGGGCATGTTTGGTAGAGTATAGAAACTCGGGGAGTCAATATTTAGAATAGTGAATGTGCAGTGATGTGATCTCATTGTCAGTTATTAAATCTGTCCAATAAACAATTCACCCCCAGCTTCATTTGATTGGAACGTGAAAGAAAAAAACTTTTGGAGTCAACCAAATGGTTTAATATTTTCTTAAATATTACAAAAGAGAAGAAAGCAATGTCGATACATCTAATACTGTAGTTCCTATGTATTTTGCTTATAATACTCTTATGTGTAAGGCACAATCGTCATCGCGTCCATCACGAGAAGAACAGAAACACTGACATCACGCACTCACTAAATATTTAAGTTGATTTAACCGAAATCATGCCAGCAGAGCAGTGCGGCCTGAATAGCACACTGGCTGCTCTACAAATATACCAGAAAATAAAGATTTCAACTAACCTTGTCAGTAGCCTCACTCCCAGAGAATAATGTTCATTCCGGTTCTGATGTTATATGGTCCTCAAGCGATTTTTCACATAGAAACAAGTTATTTTTTTTATTGATTTGAACATCATTTTATAAAAATAGCAATTGATACATAACACGTAACAACGATCAATATATCAATAACATAATATAGTATAAAGGGTTATTTATTGACTTAATCATGGCATATACTAGCAATATATTAATAACTTAATATAGCATAAGGAGCTTTTTGTCATGTTTGAGCTCTAGTGTCATGGCATACAGTATTACTGATTACTCGTACAAATAACATCATGAGACCTCTACGAATACTTTCGTTTTTAAGCAACAGCGGAGACCGTAAAGAATGCCGCAGTCTGACGGCCAGATTATTGCCACGCAGTCAGGGTCACTGTGCCTGCCGAACAAAGAAGGCTGGAAGAATATGAATTACATTGTTCTTTCTATTATTCTTGCAAACGAATTAAAACCTGATAAGTACAACCAGAAATTAAAGTTATATTTTTCTTTTCACGACCTATAAAGTTGGGACAAACGAAGATAAAATGGATAAAATGAAAATAAGTACTGTAATATAAAAGAAATGTAAAATTCAAAAGATATAAAATAGCATTCTAGCTTAAAACAATCTACGTATGTTTCAATAAAGATGTTTTACAAGTGTAAATACTCGTACAAATTCATTCATACGACTCACAGACATAGGCTTGGCTCCATCTTGAAGGGAAGCAGATAAAGTTTTCACTCACGTCGTACTTTAGTTCACATCCGCAGCACTGCAAGTAATAGCAAAGATTCAGAAAATATTTACCGGTCCTGAGCCTGACTCTGCCTTTACCGGTCTCGTGAGTGCTCGCTGCGTGTTTTGGCTCGAAAATATGAAGTCAGTGACAACTGTTCTACGTCATTTTCGCACAGAGTATGGTAAAGATCCTCCTTGTATGCCTACTGCTTATCAATGTCAAAAATTGTTTAATGAAACTGGATGTACGGTAAGTCACAGCAAAGCCTCTGGTCGACCCCATGTCTGACGACGTAGAGCGAGGCAAAGCATAGTTAACAGTCCTAAAAAAATCAACTCGGTGAGCTTCTCGACAGCTGGGTGTCCCACATACGACTGTTTGGGGGAGGGGGGAGGGTGTTGAGAAAACGCTTGCATCTTAAACCATAAAAGTTAACAATCGTGTAGGAACGAAAATAAGCTGATCAGATTGCTCGAAAGGACTTTTGTTTGGAAATACTACGTGAGGGTTGAGCTAAGATGTGGATATTGCATGGTCCCCATCTTTACTGGATCTAACAACTGTTTTTTTCTTTTGGGGATTCATCAAAGCTGATTATTTCACCCTTACCAGGTTTATTACCACAGCTGACAGCTCAAATTTGTCTCACAATAGATAAATTTTCGTCTGATAAACTGCAGCTGGTATGGCAAGAAATCGACATCAGATGAAATGTGTGGCGTTTGACCAATGGGAACCACATTGAATCTGTTTAAGTAAAATGTGAATAGGTTAAGTAAAACTTGTTGTATTTCGCTAAATATTAGCACAAATACTATATTAGTAAGTTAAATGATAAAATTATTAAGAGGTTTCAAACTTGTAAAGTTGTTATTGAAACACCCTATATATTATTCAACATTCATCAGACGCGGGCTCCGATTAAAGTTTAAATACTTTAAATACAGGCACCTAGATTGGCATTACATTGAATATTTTCAATCCTACCGTCGTACTCCCTAAACCCCCAACTAATCAATACAAAAGGTTCTACGTAGTCAATCTCAGACTGACTCACCAAATGTATACGAGCGGCATGGGACAAGAACAACACAACATCGACTCTGACCATTAGCTTCAGTGGCAGCCGGTGCAGCCTGCCTCATTCGAGCATTCCTCTCCGGGAACTGTCCGAAACAGCCCGAGTCGCGAGGCGGGCGGGCCAAGAGGGTGGCGCGGGTGGGTGGGCGGAGCTCATTCCGCAGCCGGGAGGTCGGGGGTGGGGGTGGGGGTGGGGGCGGAGGTGGAGGGCGGGGCGAAGACGACCTGGGCGCGGCGGCGGCGGCGCGCACGGAGTGGCGGAGTTGCGTGACTCACAGCTCTCGGAGTTCGCACGCAGTCCAAATGGCCGCTCACTGTTGCCGCACTCGACGCCACCTGCGCTGTTGGCGGAGACGTCACCAGCCCCTCCTCTTCTCGCCCTCCCTCCACCCCCCGTTCTCTACCTCCTGCCCGCCCGCCCGCCCGCCCGCCCGCCTCTCGCATATTCCCCATCGCGTTCAACCTCCCTCTCGACCATCCTCCCTCTCGACCATCCTCCCTCTTGCCCGTCCTCCCTTTTGCCCGTCCTCCCTCTTGCCCGTCCTCCCTCTTGCCCGTCCTCCCTCTTGCCCGTCCTCCCTCTTGCCCGTTCTCCCTCTTGCCCGTTCCTCCTCCTCATATCTCCCAACCCATCTGCCAGCCCGCCCACCCTCGCGTTCGCACGGCATGCCTTCCACACGTCCAGCCTCCCGTCCTCGCACCTGCAGCATAATCGTCGCTCCCCGCCTCGCTTGTCGCACCTTTCCTCCCGCTTGGCTTGTGGCCTCGCGCTGACCAGCGTGCAGACTTCACCTCCGCTGCACGTCATTTGCTCTCGTCGCCCTGCGCCTCGGCTTCGTCTTCTGCCTGCCGCCGCCTCCACCCGCGACTTTGGGCGTGCGGCGTTTGAGCCGAGTATCGGCTTCTGCTGAAATGGCTACCGCCTCTGCCACCACCGCCGCCGCCGTTGCTGCTATTCACGGCCGAGACCCGGCCGTTCTTTTACCGTCATCTACCAATTCAACTCTACGCGCGTTTTTTAATTTCCTGGGACTACAAGTATTTTCGCTCACTGAACGGATGTCAGTTTACATTGATAAACATTTTAATTCATTACCCAGTTATAAAAATAAGTGTGGTCCCGTGATAAAAGATTTTGAAGAACTTCATGCTCGTCTAAAAAATAGGTTAAATTTTCTCATATTATGTGTCAACTAATTTTGCTCTCTGGTTTGCGACGTGACCAAGGATTCAATTCAATATTGCAGGCGTTAGGGGTCTTGAAATTAGCCATTTTAAGGTGTCCCTTGTTCATCATCTTTCCATCTCTGTCAACTTTCACAATATCTACACATATTATTTCTTTCTCTGTTTCTAATCTCTCTCCGTTGCTTACATTTCTTTTTCTCCACTCATCGCCACTTTACACAGTTCCACTGCTGACTAGATGTACTTAAATATTCATTTACCTCTTATATCTCCGCCCCACGGTTTCTCCACTTTCGCACTTCCAGCGTCGATTCTCTAGTGACACCATCTAGCGTTGCCACCTCTACCACAAAGCTTTCGTCACCGTAGCCCCCTTCCTCTTCCACCTTGCCTTGGCCTTCCCTTCCGCCGAAGCCCTTTGCAACTCTCACCGGGCGTCGGTCAACTCGAGGTGAGCATCCAGCCGTCCAGCAAGAGGCTACCTGGGCGGGGTTGCTGCGAAGGCTCCCTTCCCAGCACGCGAGCTCACAGCGCTGCGTATGCAGGAGTGTTTAGGAGTTTGTGTTCCCAAAGCGGACGCTGCGTGCGAGGTGGGGTATGTGCGCTATTTTGTCAAACTCTAGTGTTGACCCTCCGAAGCTGGTATGCGCGAACTCGTGTAAACTCCCTTCTCGCTATTCCGAGAAACTTTTGTCCAAGAATAGTAATTTAAAAACTCATTGCGTTTTTCAGAGAACAGTTTAGATAGGGATTTATTTTCTTTCTTTCTGAAGGGAAAAGACACATTCTGAGAGTTTAATTGTCTCAAAAGTCATTCGAAAGAGCCTGTAGAAAGTTAAATGTGTGTACAGGATGTGATACTACCACTGCAGTGAAGTAGAAAACAAAGAAAAATTGATGACATTGAATAAGAGAGGCAAATTAAAATATTTATTCAGAAATCATTTGTCATTTAGAAACTGAAATAATGTCTCTCAAAAACCTATTATATTGTTATTTATGTTTTCAGGCCATCATTTTAAAACATTTACGTCACTTTTCTTTCACAAATTTTCTCCTACGAGACTCTAAATTTCCATTCGTATTGGTCTTTAAGTATTTTTTCTAATATAACGCAACTTCTTAAGGTGTAATGTGAATAGTCAGTATTTTTGTACAGTCTTTTCGGTTCCGTTTCCTCATTACACCAAATATTGTTAAAAGTATTCACACTATAACGGAATAATAAAAATAATGATTTGTTCAATTCAACCTACGTAATTGTGGTTTCTAATCAGTAAATAAATTCCTTCGATAATCATATATTTGTAATTTTATGTTGCTATTTCATGGTTTTAAGTTTTCGCGAACTCCTTTACCCGAGTACCCTAGTGTTACCGTAAGCATCATTTTGAATGAAACAACCTGAGAGATGCTTCGTGCTTCATTTAGAAAAACTATTACGACCTTCGTGGAATCTATCCGCCGAAGTCCGTTGGTATAAATTTGCGATCATTTTTTTACAGACTTGGGATGAATTGGCAGTTCAGAAGCAGCACACAATTCTGTGAACTGACATTATGCTTCTAGCAGGGTTGATTTGATGCCTTTCTGTACACCAAAAACTGCGAAAACCGACTTCATTACTTAGGGAGATAATTTATATACATTTTCACTAATTTAATATTTACGCATCTTACAAAAGCCCAAAAGAGACCATTATGTGCACGTTTGTGGATTATTTATAAACGCATTAGCGTGTAACAATGTAATTTAACCAGTGTAATTCTTTTAAATCGTTTTAAATTATCCGATAGTTTTTAAACATTTTGACACAATATAGATGCACGTCTAGTGTATAATCTTATCTGAATAATGTAATGCATATAATATTAACGTTATTATATTGACTTGGAAGTACCCTATATTACATCAGAACATACCGAGTCAATTTTCTCCAGAAAACTTTATTATATTCGATATAATGAGCCAGTTAATATGCCCTGAACATATAAGTAAGTATCATATAAACAATTCGATAAGATATAACATTTTTTTAAATTTATACAGAGTTACGTGATGTTCGAACAAAAATGTATTTTTCTTAAGTCCTTATAGTTTTAACCTGAGATTTGGTTTATTCAGGAAACACATTCAATACTTTGTAAACACCATTACTACATCATATTACCTCAGAGAAAAATAATGTGCCGCAGAGTGACGAATTGGCATTCTGAGCACTGGTCACGAGTGGTCGTATCTGCTTATTACAGACTTGAAATAAACAACTGACAGGCCGGGAAGAAGAGTCCTGCGTCCTTTGGGTTTCTGCTTGTTTTTTCAACTTCAAAGACGCAGTAAAAGATAATGGTCCAAACTTCCTCAAAGGCTTTCCTCACTTTCTCCATAAGTCACAGCCCGGAATCATGCACATGTACATGAATCAATCTCTCTGAAAAATGTTACGACGATGAAAGATCAAGCCACGGGATGTAAGTGATAATGATGCTGGGTGAACATATCGCGGTGCACTTTCGAACATTAAGTCTATTTATAAACCAAGCAGCAATTATTTGGTTAATAAAAATCATGTAATATGGGTAGTACACCCACATTATCAATTGATTCAATTACTATAGGTAATATCTATTTAATGTTGTCTAACATTTTTAATATATTTTTTAAATGTTGCGCAATATTATAATTTACAAGAATCTGCAAGAATATTACAGTTTAATTAAAATTCTTTGGGCTCTAAAAAAGCATGGCGGATACCACAAAGTACATTTCAGCGTATTAAAAATTTAAGAGTATTTATTGCAGTAAATGTGATCGTATCATTACAAAATATTCTTTCTGGTGAACACAAAAAATAACCCATTCAAAACATGATAAAAATGATGTTGAATTTTACAGATTAACACAAATTGATAACATGCAAGACATAAGTCCATCTCTTTTGATGTTAAGTATTTCCAAAATCAAAATAATCGTAACAAACTTGCAGAGCCAAGAGTTCGTTCAGATCAAAAGTTCAGTTTTGAAGAAAATTGTCTGAACCATTTGGCACTAGCATTGACCACACACTGAAAGACGGAGAGACAGAAAGACGGGGAGACAGAAAGACGGAGAGACGTTTGCCCTTCAATCAGTTTTTCAATATCAAAGATCCACAAAACATGTATTCTGACTACACATAGTTTTAGAGGAAGTAGTCTACTAAATGTATGAACAAGCTTTATCCACGGGTCCGTTACAATGTCCGACAAAAGTTTTTCTATCGAAAACTTACAATACTTTCTCTTCTTACGAAGTATAACGAGAAAGTAGGAGGCTAAAGGTTACAAAATAAGTAACGACAGATGGCGGGGTTTCCTGCTTTAGGTATTTCATAGTGTAGAGAGCTTGGTAAATATAAAACATTCGAATTACATTTGTATTTACATTTTTAATTCGTTATCACAGCAAGTATATGCTATTTTGTTCCAGAATTTGTAAATCTCTCATTGCATGAGTCTTGGAGAATACGTACTAAACGACAATAAAACAATATTTTGAGGTTTTAAAATGTCTATATAGTGTGGTACTATTCTTCGTAACATCCTGCAATTCTTCCTTTAGTACAATGTAATAGTAGTGCTTTATCTAGTATATTATAATGATACTGAAGTCATCTTATACATGTTTTTATTCAATGCTTTAAAAAATGTAATAAATGTTGACTCACGTGGTAAGATGGAAGAGCAGGGCTGTTGGTCTGAGTCTCTCCCACTTTAATAATGTCAGTATCTTTTTGACGTGCGAGTGAGGCGGGATGAGGTAACACGTGGCGGGGTGACGGAGCGCCTGAGTCAGCGGCCGAACCGGGAAGCATGGCGTGGCGCAGCGTGGCGGGGCGAGGCGCGGCGGGCGCGACATTCCGGGACACGTCAGAACGAGAAAGAGCAGGCGTCTGAGGGGGCGGGGGCGGGTCGCGCGCGAGATGGAAGGCACACTCCGCCAAGAGTCCGCCAGCCTCTTCGTACGAAGCGTCTGAAAACCTCGCCGTCATTGGATATGTGAGTGGATTCGCTGAGAAATGCTGCGTGTCTCGGAATAAATGATACAAATTTCTACTGCTTGTAGAGGGATCGAAAGTGATCTCGTTTTGCCAATGAACCTGTAAGGGAAATTTCATATAATTATTAAGATATGTATCTGCTCTCTGTTTGTTCGGGAAACCCATGCGTACAGGTATGCAGGAATACATGAAATCTCCTTGAATGTGTCAAAACGTGACCTGCCGAACACCGGTGCACAAGAGATTGTCCAACAATCAGGGACAATTTCCACACGTGTAACTCCGATATATAAATTTTCCTATCACTTTTTATTGGCAAAAAATTTTTCATCCTCTATCTGACCTAAACGTTTGTACCCTTTACTCTGAGGTACACTGTATATAACGGAATTTGAGTTCAGTAAATTCGAGTTTTGTAATGAAATTTCAAAATTCAATATAATGATATAAAATGACGGACTGAATTATTCAAAAAATAATCTGGCACTTTGAAATATGCAAACATGTAATATGCATTTTCTCGAGGTCACTGATTTCGAATATCTGCATGAAAATCCAAAATTTAAAACGGGCTTCAAACTGGCGGACCGTCTCGTAAAATGAGAAGCAGATAACTGAGTATCTTTCATTCTAAAATAAAAAAGAATCAACAATATTTTAAAAATTTTATACAGCAAATATCCTCAACAAATAATTAACACATTTGACCGACGTGAAGAACGTTAAACTTCCGTGAGAGAGTTATTAATGGTTGAAATAACTTTCTGAGGCTGAAGTATAGGGATACAATGTCTTCAATATAAGGTTTGGAAATTGAACATTTTTAACACGCACTTTCATTTTTTTTAATAGGACCAGAGTTTGGAGAACTTTCTACTAGTGACTATGCTGCCCGATACTGCTCTACACACAAAGAAGCACGGCAGAAGACTGTCAGATTTTCTCTCGTTCATAACTCAGTTTACAAAATGCAAGTTTCAATATAAATTTCTTACAAAGAGAATTACTATCTCTATTTGACAAAACCAATCTCATTTTAGATGAAAGCATAGTGAAATCTTGATTTTTATAGCAATAATAATTTTATACAACATAAAATGTAGACGTATTATTCGGTTAGAAGCGAGAAGGTAAGAGGGAAAGATGCTCGAGATCGCAATGATCCTATGTTTATTACGTAACAGGAAATTCGGTATAAAATATAGTAATTAAATTATTAAGATACTGTGGGAATATTGTCAAAGATGAACGGCACATGTTATCGGAGAGGTGATGACGTTTTGAGGATAGAGTGTACTTGAGTTACGCGTGTGTCTAGAGTTATTCGTAGTAGGATATTTGAATATTATTGTAGGAAATTTAGCTTTCAATTAGCATTCAGTCGAATAATGAAACAAAATATTTGTTTGGTTTGTTGGACGGGAGCCACGCAATTCTTTGACCATGATGTATGAGGGCATCGTTTGCTCTGCAGAGCGTGTAGATTTTGGCTTGACTACTTGTTGCATTTATTTAGATACAAACTGAGAAAAAGAGGTAGATTAAATATTGCTTTATTATGATATGCCTTTGAATGGAAGGCACTTAGTAAATAGGTTGTGTTAAAATTGAAAACGGATATAGCTAGATAGCTCCAACAATGGGTTTTCGCACACGGCCGAGACGACTGTAAGCGATCTACTGCGCAATTAATTCGGTCTTAAATGGGTTAATATAAATAACATTATTAATATTATTCTTATTATTATCAAAACTGTCAGCAACAATAAATATGTAATACACATTTCAATGAACATTATACTTCAGGGTAGAACATGATGTCTGACCTTTTGAGTCATTTAGTCATTTTCATAAATTTATTTTAAAACATCATTAATATCTTCTATTAATAGTCTTTGGAGATGGTATTACGCAATTTGTATGTCTATCTTGTAAGACAAGTTAACATATTTGTAACTTTCGTGAGTGACTTTCCATTTATTTTCAATCTATTGGCATGAAGCCTAAGTTTCCGTTTATTGATACAGACAACAATATTAGTAATGAAAATGATCATCATTGCTACAGTTAATACTGTTACCATTATAATTATCACCACATCCAATCCCAAAGCTCTGTAACCCTAACCACGCCCTCGTGTCCCTTCCGTATCGACATGGGGCGCGGGGCGAGCAGCACTGCCAATAGCTACGGAGGGGTGCGTGTGAGTCCGGGTGGAGGGGGGAAGGGAGGGGAAGCAAGATTTACGACGACGGGCACCGCGTCCGCACCCGCTCGGATTGGAACACACGGCCGCCAGGGACCCCGGGCCGCCGAATATTTTTGCGGCCAGCGCTGAAATGGTGACGGCCAGTGGAGCCGCCCGCCGGATATGAACGAAAACGAAATCAGCGGTTTCCCCCCGCGCGCCGCGCGGCCGCGCCACCGTCGCGGCTGCCGCCCACGCCGCGTTCAAACAAGTCCGAGTCTGCCGGAAGCGAAAACAAATGAAATACTCAACGGAAACCGATAATAGGAAAGTAAGAGAACGAGAGGAGAGAGACGGGCTGGCAGGAGAAGTCGTTTCCCGAGAAGAGATGGCACGGTGAATGCGAAGAGGGCGGGGCGATCGTCGGAAAGAAACAAATGAACCGCGACGCCGACCTCATTGTGGCGGGCGAAGTGGCGAAAGAGAAATTGCACGGTGACGGTCTGTGACTGGGTAACGAGAAATTAGTTCGACTTGATCTGTTGTTGGAGTAGAGTGATCTGAGTGAGCTTGAAGGTAATGTCTAATTGGATTTGCAGACCTCCATTTGCATCAAAGGCGAAAAATTGCCGGAAATCGTGACCTAGTTTGAGACTTAAGAAAAGAATTACAGATGGCAAGCCCTACGGTGCGAGGTGGGTAGAAAATTTCTCAATCCCAGGGTAGAAAGTTACAAACTATGTTTTTTTGTATATTGGACGGGCATGGATTTATCCATTTTATTTCTTACATGATTGAAGTAAGATTTTCGATGACTGTTGCTTTTTTTTAAAGCAGTTTTCTTGTCCGAATTCCAATTGTGTTTTCTATTTTTGGATACATTTCATCCTCAAGATAATTTAATCGCCTTTTCATCAATTTATAAATAAACATTGCAGTGAAACTTTGTACGAGTTCTCAGTGGCGTAATATGTTAATTGATTCAAAAGTTGAGTAGTCTGAAATAAAGACTAAGGTAATGAAACAAAATATTGTTTATTTGCCATTCTTACAAAGTTCCATCAGTGTATAAATATCAAAGTTCAAGTTAGTAAAATTACGATGCTGTATTCAAAACTTCAAAAGATGAGATATAATAATGAACACCGAGCTCTTGGTGTACACGAATACTCCGACTTTATCTCCATTCTCAGGAGTCTTGTAACTAAAAATATTTGCGGACAAGTTAGAGAGGGTAAATGCTCTCATTTCATTAAAAGTTTAATTTTGATTCATAAACGCCGCAGAAAAGTTTTATGACACTGCCGCAAAACGGGAGTGTTGTCGCTGAAAATGGGGCTTTGCCACCGACCTCCAGGGAGTGAGTTTTCACAGCGCCAGGTGCTACTCAGGCGAACTGGAACAAAAGTCTCCATGGTGCAGAATGTGAGATTAGCATATGCTTGAATCCCTCAACTCTTCTTTATTTCCAACATCGCCAAATTATGGTTTTGATTAAATGCAAAATTTATTATTTTTTTTTCATTTCAGATAAGATGAGATACACTAGTATTCAATTTTTTTGGTTATTTAGTTTAAATATTACAACAAGTACAATACTTTTTATTATACAAGCTGGACCCGCGCAAAATTTCGGCACCTTATATGTAATTGTTTTAAACTAGAAAATACCGTTACACTAAAAACCAACTTCAAATGCCCAGCCCATGAAAGTTCAGCTAACTAATGTTCAGATTTCTGGGTGAAGAAAATATTCCCATATTGCTAGATTGCCTATCCAGCGGTCGCACACATACGTTTTCTTCTGATTCTTTCTTTAAATAATTCATAACTGTAATATTTTCGTAAAGTAGGTATTATATCTGTGGATTGGTGTAAGAAGAAACAATGTCAGGTTAAGTGATTTTTTGATTGTATGAGCAATATGTGCTTTAGAGCCATCCTTTCAGTGCGAGAAAGCCAAAGTCAGATATCAATTCCATCTGATTTCACTATTGATCTTTACACTGACCTACAATTCTTTTGTCATTTCGATGGTGTAAGAAAACCACCTATTCTGTGAAACTTTGAATATTGACATTGGTCCTTCTTCCACCAAGCCACAGATATATAAATCAATACATCAGTTTTAAAACGCTCTAATATAACAATCATAACATATAATAAAATCGCATGGCTTCAGGTATGTCAAAATGTTTATTATGCACATCCGTCTCTAAAAATTTAAGAAACAATAAACAACTGGCATAAGCAAAGGTAAGGGATTATAAACTGAGAGAAGAAAGATAAAGTGCAACGACAAGTCGCCTATTTAACGGCTTGCATTGGTGTTAGCGCACTCAAAACAAGCAACAACTGCGTGAGTATGTGCAGCAGATATGACTGATTGAGTGTGATTTCGAGCTGCAAAGGTCATTAGTCCCGTAAGTGTTGTGCATGTTTTTGCCCTCGGGAGGTGGCGGTGATTTCCCCCGCTGGATGGCGACGTACTACATCACCTACCAACAGACGGCTAGCGGGGGTTTCCCCTAGCCACTTATCTCCTACAGAGCGGGGCACCGCCCCAGCCGGGACAAGCCCTAAGCGCCCGGCCCCCGATCTCCTGGCATGTGTGGTAGTGTAGTGCATGTAAGTGTATGTAAGGGGTCAGTATAGGACTAGGAAGAGGAAGGATAGACCGCGCGGTTTCCGTGGCCCGTTTGTTAGAATACTGCTCCGGCATTCGCCAGGTGTTGATCGGAGAAATCACGGATAAACGCAGCCGGCCGCTAGAATTCTCCTCCAAACAGCGAATGAATTCGACTTAGCTGAGAACCTAGTGTCAAAAATCCTGCCTCTGGAATCCTAAGTACTCTCGGTCAGAGGCACTGCAGTGACATCATTTGATGTCCTGAGCCACCTCTCCCGGTGTGCAGCCATAGGCCGAGTCCAGCGCCGGGATGCAAACGCTGCGTGTTGAGGTTGCGAAGCGAGGCGCGAGCACAGAACACATGTTCGCCCGGCGCGGCACGGCGCAGTGTTTGGCTGTTGCGGGAGCAAATATAGAGCGCGCGCGCGACTTTCCGAGCGGCCGCACGCGAGCGCTTCGGCGGCGGCGCGTGGAAAGATAAGCAACCCACACCGCAGCGCCACAGTGGGCCCAGACACCGTGCGTTGCCAGCCAGAGCTAGCGGTTTTATCTAGATTTATATTTATTTAATAAGAAAACAGTAAAAAGTGTATGTGACGTATGGGGGAGAACATTGTCTGCGCACGTTTTCTTGAGTTCCAGAATCCCTTCCCGTCATTTGAACTATAAATAGTTGAAAGATGAGTAAAAGTTTAAAGTAAATAAAATAAAAATAAATTTTAAAAAATCGCGAGATTAGCAATATTTGAAAAAATAGGCATTTTCGTTTCCGAGTTATTTGCATCGATAAACGAATTGCAAGTATGATTTTTCTGTATTGCTAACAAAATAACCACTCGCCCTTATCTCTATTCTTACCATTACAAGCAAAAGGAGAGTTCAACAAAACGTATAGTGAAGCTACATTTACGTCTAGAAGCAAAAAAAGGGATCATATGAGTCTTTGCTCAATGTATCAGGAAAAACCTGATCGGGATGGGTTACGGTTAGGTAGTTATCTGTAATAGCGCTTACTGAAGGGAAAAACAGTAGCCACCGACTCCTCAGATCGATAGTTTCCGTGTTTTTTTCGATCAGAGACAATGCCGAACCCGAACCCAAACAAATGGGTCACGTACCGCACTAGATATTTCCTTCCCCTTCCTTGTCCTATACACCCCTTACGTATAAACACGTACACTTCCATTCACTATACTACCACATATGATCGGAGAATAGACGGGAGCTTAGAGGTGGTCCCGGCTGGGGTTCCATCTGGTGAATATACCTGAAGAGGGATTGCCCACAAGCCGATGTGTGGGTCGGATCTGACCTTACCCTCCAGAGGGAGAGGAACACCGCCACCTATCTACTCACTACATTAACGGGACAAATGACCATAGCAGTTGTCGTGCTCGGAATCACTAACTAATCAATGAATCATTCAATCTAGATTCAGAATACTTCTCGAGATATATGACTGTCTATGCGATTGAGCCTTCAGAAAATCGGCAGATCGCCCAGTATGAGCAATCAATCGACCATTCATGGTGTCCGATTTATCTCTGTTGGGAAACATTGTAAGTTTAAAGCTGCTTCTTTAAATAAATGGTTAATTCAAATTAAAAAGTAAATTTGAAAACAATAATATTGACCGAAAATTTAATGTTTGTTAATATATAACTATTTAGTACTTGTTAATCAATTTAACTAAATTTGGATAGCGCAAAAAATGATTTTAGATGCATCTTAATTTTTAACATTTTTAAGATATCAATAATTCAGAATTTAGTATCTAAGGTGTACTTATTAAAGTTATTATTGAGTTGTCCTGAATGTTTCATGTGTTTTGACACGTTTCCAAGAAATACATGAAGTAAAT
The DNA here is from genome assembly GCA_038098605.1 of Gryllus longicercus. NCBI lineage: Eukaryota > Metazoa > Arthropoda > Insecta > Orthoptera > Gryllidae > Gryllus > Gryllus longicercus. The sequence continues at coordinate 3,139,282 of JAZDUA010000139.1, forward strand.
CAGTTTAGATACAGTAGTGTAGGAAGTTTTCCGTGATTTTAGATTAAACTTTTTAATTGATTTTTTGATTTAATGTGAAGCACGAATAAATAAAGTAACCCTTCATAAAACTCCTCTGATTTCTTCCCTTTCAGTCACTTTCTATTTTACAAACACTTGAAAAATGATTGTGTTTGCCGTATCTCTAATTAAAATTCGAGAAACAAAACCAATTTGTAATTGAAAGAATGATGTTATTAGAAGTTATTTGAAGATTGTTATTATTTGTCGCGTCTCATTGTCTTCAAAGTTTCTTTATATATCTATAGTATATAGTAAGACAGTTTCGTTTACACGCTTGAAGTTAAACAATTTTAATAATTCTGCTTGCTTTAAGTTTCATTAACAATAGGAATATATCACGTAGGGATTTTTGTTTTGATATTATTTCATGAGCAGTAGAAGATTAGAGTTGAAAATAGTGCTATTTTATTACTTCGAGTTTACAAGCTCATTTCGTGAAACTTTTATTATCTCTCTCTTTATATCCAAAGCGTTAATCATTTTGATGAAACATATTTTACGTTTTTACGCTGCCTGGTGTTCAGTCCATTTGGAACAAGCGCACGTCGTGTAACCTCCGTATTATGCCGTGTCGTTGTTCAGAGTCGTGTGGTCTTTTATCGCAATCAACTCATAACAAAAGTCGGCCACGTCGTATCGCGTCGCGTCGTATCACTTCGCGTTTTGCCGTGAGTCGCCGCGTCTCGCAGGGCGAGCTGCAGTGGGCGAGCTGCTGCGGGCGGCGGTGGCGAGGCGGGGCCTGCGCAGCTTTAAATCGCGCTCGGTCGTTAGTGCCCGGCCCACTCGTTCCCCAGCCCCCACTCGCCGTCACGGCTCCCTGCTTCCCTCTCCCAGCTCCTTGCTCCTCACTCCCCGCTCCCCGCTCCTCGCTCTCCGCTCCTCGCTCTTTGCTCCACACTCCACGCTCCTCGCTCCTCACTCCTCACTCCTCGCTCCTCACTCCCCGCTCCTCACTCCCCGCTCCTCACTCCCCGCTCCTCACTCCCCGCTCCTCACTCCCCGCTCCTCACTCCCCGCTCCTCACTCCCCGCTCCTCACTCCCCGCTCCTCACTCCCCGCTCCTCACTCCCCGCTCCTCACTCCCCGCTCCTCACTCCCCGCTCCTCACTCCCCGCTCCTCACTCCCCGCTCCTCACTCCCCGCTCCTCACTCCCCGCTCCTCACTCCCCGCTCCTCACTCCCCGCTCCTCACTCCCCTCTTCCCGTTTGTCGCTCCCCGCTTCTTGCTCCCCGATCCCCGCTCGTCGCTCCTCGCTCCTCGCTCCTCGCTCCCCGCTCCACGCTCCCTGCTCCTCGCTCCTCGCTCGTCGCTCTCCGCTCCTCGCTCCCCGCTCCCTGCTCCTCGCTCCCCGCTCCCTGCTCCTCGCTCCCCGCTCTCCGCTTCTCGCTCCCCGCTCCCTGCTCCTCGCTCCTCGCTCCCCGCTCCCCGCATCCGCTCCCCGTATCCGCTCCCCGTATCCGCTCCCCGCTTCTAGCTTCCCGCTCTTCGCTCTGCGGTCCTTGCTCCACGGTCCCTGCTCCACGGTCCCTGCTCCTCGCTCCCCGTCCCGCACACGCTGCCCGCTCGCTTGCGATCTACTAACTGGACTCCGATCGCCGGATCGCACTCCCGCCGCCCACGACCTACACCTGCGCACTCAAAACCGATCAGGCGGCCCTATAACTCTCGCTCTCCTGACAGACTGTCACAGGGCTCCACCAGGTCATCTGAACGTCCATTTAGTCTTTGCGCCGGCGTCCCTGTGCCTCCCCACACCTATGTTTGGTCCCTGCTCTGTTGTTCATTAGTTTCTCCATCCCTCTGCCTCCACGTCCAGGACTACTTTCTGCATTTTGGTTCCTCTTCCGTAGCCTCATTCGTACCGCCTTGAATGCATCCCGTTAGACGTCGTCTTTTCCGTCACCACTGGGTCCTTAGCCCAATTCTCTGTCATACTACTTACCCTCTCATTGTTGCAGTCATTTTAATTTGTCTTCTTTCCTCGTTCCATGCAACAGCATGAAATTCCTTCTCTATAATGAACTAATACGACACCTCTCTTCCCTACTTTATGGCTACATTCTGCCTTTTTGTTCATTTTTTGAACTCTCGTTTGTGTCGCCTTATCTGTTTATCGTCTCCCTTTCTAGTACTACTACGTCGTCTGCCAAACTGACATCTTTCTCTTATTATTGCAGCCATGATAATGCCCTCTCGTCAAGTTTCTGCACAAAATCTCTTCACTCGGATTTATCATACTTGTCCATTACATCTCTCCTCAAACACCACCTTTATTCTGCTGCACTGGCTTGAACCGCACCATCGTTTTGTTGCGTCACGTTTTCTGTGCCTCCCAATTTCACCGAGTGTCTAGCAGCGCAAATGAGACCAACTCAGGACCACGGCGCGCCACTTATCCCTGCTTTCTGATGACCTCCCATCTCGTTTGTGCTTCACGCATACGCACCCAACTTACTCCTAACTCACGCATCCAATTACTCCTGTCCAATGATGGGATTAGTGGTCGTGGCGCCTGCTGCGATTTCATCGCCGCCTGGTTGTCACCACCTGCTGCGAGCGCTCGTCGCCGCCCGGCTAATCCATTCGTCGTAGAACCACGCGCATTCACGGCCCCTCGCCGCTCTTTCCACTTCGTATCCTTTCGCATCTCCTGCACAACGCACGGCGTGCGCACCCAATTTGTTCGGATTTCTCTACCCCGGGCGCTTCTCGATACCCTTTTCCGCCTCTCGTTTATGGGTCATTTCCCGTTATCCGGGGCCCATCAACACGGTCCGTCGCAATTAGGATGAACTCTGCAATCGTTTCCAAAGGGCACTTCGTTTGCGTCGACACTTGCTTTTACAATTAAATGCGTAATCCACCTTTTACACAGTCGCAGTACCATTCAACTGACACGAAACATTCGTCAACACGTAGTGAAAATGCCCGAGATCTCTTTCAATACCTCTCTTTCATTCAGTACCCTTATATAAATCCCACTCGCCAACACACACTGTGTCTCATTGGTCGACACCCACCGCCACGCGACTGCTTCCGGTTCGTCCACATTTGTAACTGCATTTGATTAGACTTATATTTTGTTTGCTTGTCTCTATCCTGATCACTCTGGGATATCACATCATACCACACCGTACGTCTTCACCACAACGTACATCTGACCGTGTATTACAATGACAGGGTCAAGGGTATAATGACATTTATAATACTCGTGTCTTCTAAGAGAAACATACAGATTAATGAATGGGCAAAATGTTGGTATTGCGACAACATAAAGATATATGTATCAAGATAGTAAATATTTGAACTGCAATTGCCTCACAGCAGTAATTACTATAGTTCGTTAAAATGTATCATTCATTTCGAGCCAGAGAGTTGACTACGAGCAATTAACTTATGCACATACTCATAACCGTCAAAGTACATATAATGCTTCATGCCTCCACTATCAGATATTTGTAATCGTCCGTGCAAGCGACACGCTCTATCGCCTTCAGTTCCCTCGCACTAACAAACGGTCACCACCATTAGCCGAACGCTTCAACCACATTCCAAGCGCAGCCCTTAGATCCTCCCGCACGTAGCTCGCGCTATCCCATCTCCGCCTGTTCAGCGCGCGGGCTGTCTAAAGCAGCGCCCCGCCCACCACAGGCTGCCAGGCGCGGGCCTCTGCCTGCCCCGGTCCCCGCCCCCGACCCCGCCTCCACCCCGCCGCCCACAATGCAGGCGGCGGCGGCGCCGCTTTGTCCGAGGCAGAGCCCGGCCGCTAGGCCGCGCTTCGTGGGCTGTAGCCTCCTTCCCCTCCCCTCCCCTCCCTCTCCCCTCCCCCTCATAGCCCGCTCGGGTGGAGGGGAGTGGGTGGCAGTGAAGCGGCGAGTGGGATAAGAGTCAAATACTGGTGGAGGTGGTGGCAGTATTTCGAATATCACTGAAAATGATTCTGGTAGAGGATGTTGCACACGAGGTATGGAATGATGATCAATTTCGACAATGTAGTTCGACAACGTCGTTTATTTCCGTTGTGATTTCTATAGTACAAGAAAATCTTTGATCGCAAAGTTAGAAGTGAATGAGTACTCTTGAGGTGGTCGAAAAACTTGCAGTCTGAACAATATTATATTTATTCTCAGATTGACTCAAAATAAATTGTACAAATTTCTAGACCATGTTGAGGGCCAAAAATGAACCTTTTGTTTTTGCCAATGGAAATGAGGTGGAGGGAAATTTCATATAACGAAGTTAATTAAACATGTGAAATGTCCCTGATCGTTAGGCAACGTCTCATTGAATCATTCGACAGGTTCACGAAGTTACATTGCAAGGTCTGCCAAACACTAGCGCTAGCTGGAGTTGCTCGCAGGTAGTCGCCGCGTGCGGACGTCTTTCGAGGAGCTCCGCGAAGTGAAAGGTAATGGGCGTGGATCTTGCTGTGTACCGAGCGCGCGTTGGGGCATGGGCTGCGCGTGCCCGTCCCGGTCGGGTGGCTTCGGCGCAAGGGGCGTTCTCGGGCTTGCGGGAAGGAGGCGGCGTGGCTCTACTTTGTGCAGCTGTTTTGGCCACTCTCCTTGTGATAGGAGGAGTGGAGCAAAATCCTGGTCCCGGTGTACAGGAGGCAGAGGTGACGTGCTCCAAATGTGATAGGAACGAGCGAAGAATTAGAAGATTTGAAGCGGATTTGGCACAGGCGCACAGTCATATTGGAGAACTGACGTTAGGAATCAGGGACTTAGAAGACGTCAGCAAAGGAAAGGAGGAGCAAAATGTTCGCGTCCCACAAGAAAAAGAGAAGAGGAACGAGCAGCCAAATAGGAGCGAGTCTCTTCAGCCAGGTGCGCCATATAGTAAGGTGAAGGTGCTAGGTGACTCGATGTTGCGGCACAGCGGCGGCGTATTGAAAAAGAAAGGTGCCGATGTCTCTTTCTTTCCCGGAGTAGATATTGCGCAAATGACTTCGGTTGTAAATAAATCCGAACCAAATGAACAGGCAGAAGTGGTTCTAGTTCATGTAGGAACCAATACGCGGAAACGGCAACCTGTTTACGACACAATTAAACAATATGTCGAACTAAGGCATGCCATCCGAGCTAAATTTAAAAATGCAAGGGTCATTGTTTCCGGAGTTATGCGCCGTAATGATGTCCACATTAGTAGAACGCGGGACGTGAATTGTGGATTATTATGGGCTTGTGAGAAATTTGATGGCCTGTTCGTTGATCCCAATCACTGGCTCGGGCACGAAGACCTAGGACGGGACGGCCTTCATCTCAACTTCCGAGGTGCATGGAAGCTGGGATGTCTTCACGACCAAGTAATACGGCCGTATTTACTTGGAAAGTGACGACTGGAGGAAGAGGCAATGCTGTCGCCAAGGGCAGTGATGGTTGCTAAAAATGGAGCGATGCGTTTGGTGACTGCTGCGGGGGAGGTGACGGAGGCGACGCATCTGATTGCTGCGGGGGAGGTGACGGAGGCGACGCATCTGACTGCTGCGGGGGAGGTGACGGAGACAACGCGTGTGACTGCAGCGGGGGAGGTGACGGAGGCGACGCATCTGACTGCTGCGGGGGAGGTGACGGAGACAACGCGTGTGACTGCAGCGGGGGAGGTGACGGAGGCGACGCATCTGATTGCTGCGTGGGAGGTGACGGAGGCGACGCATCTGACTGCTGCGGGGGAGGTGACGGAGGCGACGCATCTGACTGCTGCGGGGGAGGTGACGGAGGCGACGCATCTGACTGCTGCGGGGGAGGTGACGGAGACAACGCGTGTGACTGCAGCGGGGGAGGAGATGGCCGTGACCGCGGCACAGGAATCTAGGATGGATGCACGCGTCCCGAACACTGACATTCAGGTGAGGTGAGGCTTCGCTAGATTGTTGCAGGTGAACTGTCGTAGTATCATGAATAAGGAATCCGAATTTTGGAATTTAATTGAAGCATGTGATCCTGATGTCATAATAGGAACAGAGTCTTGGCTTTTGGACGCGGTAGCAAACCCGGAAATTTTTTGTTCAGACTACATTACGTTTAGGAGAGATCGCGAAACTAGAGGCGGTGGTGTATTTATATGCGTGAAAAACACATTTAATATCAGATCAAATTGGGTTGATAAAGAATTTGAAATGACGGGTGTAGAAATTTTCTGTTCAGGAAGTATCTTAGAAATTATTGCTTGCTATCGTCCACCGGGCAACAGCTATGAAATTTTAGGCGCTCTATACGAGAGAACAAAAAATATAAATAACCGTCATGTAGTTATTGCTGGAGACTTAAATCTCCCAGACGCAAATTGGAAGGGGATTGTTTGCGAAGGGAAAGTCCAACAACTAGTCAACCGACTTGTCTGGGACAGCGGATTAGAGCAGGTAGTAGACAGGCCGACACGGCAGGATGCGATTCTGGATATCTGCCTAATTAGACCGAAAGATTTATTCTTGTCGTGCGACGTTTTAGAAGGCATAAGTGACCATAAAGCCGTTTTAGTCGATTTACAGTTAAATATTTCAAAGAAAAGTATTACCACCGGTATTCTAGTGAAGGAATACAAGAAAGCGAATGTACAAGGGTTTCATAATTACTTAAGAGAACTATATGGCGATTTTCTTAGAATAGGAGGAGGAATCGATGAAATATGGGGAGAGTTTAAAAATATTTTAGTAAATGCTGAGCAGGCTTTTGTACCCAGTAAATTGTTAAAAAGTAACAGCGATCCGGAATATTATAATGCAAAGATTAGGCGATTGAAAAGAAAAAAACAGAGAAGCATTTAACAACAGACACCGTAGTGAAAATCATATGACATTATATCGAAATTATACAAAAGTATTAGGGAAGGAAAAGAAAATGGCAGAGGAACGTCATTTAAAACATATTCTTGATGCGGAGGGCAGTAATAATTGGTCGGTATTTTTTAAATACATTCGTAGAAGGAAAGGAAGTAAAGACGAGATTCCAGTTGTTCGTGTTAATAATTCGCCAATAACGGACCACAGGGAAAAAGCGCAGGCTTTTAACGTATATTTCAGCTCGGTTTTCAAGCAGAAATCTAACAGTATTCTGATACCAACGCTGGTAGATAGATGTAGTTTTCATATTGATGTAAATACTTTGCGGCAAAGAATAAAATTAATGAAGAGAGGAAAATCACGATGTCCTGATGGTATTTCCACGGACATCATTAAATTAGGCGGAGAGGCAATTCTACCTTATTTAATTAGGTTGTTTAATGTATCAATAAATAACGCTTGCGTACCGAAAGATTGGAAGCTGGCTCTCGTAGTACCTATTTTTAAAAGTGGCGACAAGACAATAATTAGTAACTATAGGCCGGTAAGTCTTACATCAGTCGTATGCAAACTTATGGAACATCTAATTTCAAGCTATATCAGGAAGGAATGGGAGGGCAGGGAGTGGCTTTATCAGGGTCAGCACGGTTTCAGAAATGGTTTCTCATGCGAAAGTCAGCTAGTCTCACTTCTACAGGACCTAGCCGACGTAGTTGATGAAGGGAAAAGGGTCGACGCGATAGTAATAGACTTTTCCAAAGCTTTTGATGTTGTTCCACACGATCGTCTTATAAAGAAATTAATAGATTCGGGTATAGACACTAGAGTAGTAGGGTGGATAAACGAACTACTCCGAAACAGGAAGCAGAAAGTTCGAATCGGTAGTTACTTATCAACCTCGAGAAGCGTCACGTCAGGAATTCCACAAGGAAGTGTAATCGGACCACTCATGTTTCTGGCCTTCGTGAATGAATTGCCGACTAATTTAGCTTCAAATGTACGACTCTTTGCAGATGACTGCGTAATCTATAGGATTATCAACTCGGAGAAAGACGAGGATATTTTGCAGCGAGACTTAGACAAATTACATAACTGGGCATGGAAATAAACAGTTCAAAGAGCAAGTCCATCACGTTTGGTAGGGGTCGAAGTTATAATGAATTTGTGTACAAACTGAACAATAATGTCATACCTCGAGTCACGTCTTGCAAATACTTAGGAATACAGCTAGACAGTAAATTGAGCTGGGAAAATCAAGTCCATTTCGTTGTAGGGAAAGCCTGGAAATCTTTACATTTTGTTATGCGGATACTGAAAAAGAGTACAGTGAGAGCCAAAGAACTAGCATATATGTCATTAGTGCGACCTATATTAGAATATGGCGCGGTATGTTGGGACCCATACACAATTTTGCAACAAAGAAATCTAGAAAAAGTCCAGCGTAGAGCATCAAAATTTACTTTCAGGGGTATCAAGAATAAAGGGGTATGGGAGTCACTCGAAAGGAGAAGATTAAAGTCACGTCTCTATGCAATGTATAAAGCGTACACAGGCCTTCGAGCGTGGAAAGAAATTCAAAGTCGATTAGGGAAACCTACATATTTCGGCAGAGCGGATCACATGCACAAAATTCAGACAAGAATTCAGAAAACGGACGTTGGGAAATATTCATTCGCGAATCGCACTATTAGGGACTGGAACAGTTTGCCTGTGACAATCTTCGATCCCTTTCCTCAAAGCCTGAGCAAATTTAAAAATAAATTAGTTTCTTGAATGTGGATATGTTATAAATATATTTAATAAAATTCAGAGCAATTACCTATGTCTTCTTTGTAATTAAGTATTATTATTATTGTTATTATTATTGTTGTTATTATTATTAATGTTATTATCATTATTTGCATATTATTGTTATTATTATTAGCATTATTATTATTATTATTATTATTATTATTATTATTATTACTATTATTATGTGCAGTGCAGTGGCGTGAAGTGCAGTGACGTGCAACTGAGAGAAACGAGTGAGTAAGAAAGACATTACAGCTCGCTGTATCGCAGTGCGGTGAAGTGTGGTGAAGTGAAGTTTGGTGAAGTGGAGTTCTATGAAAGATTGCACGGTGAAATGTTCATGAGATTTGTAACGTTTGTAGAGTTTGTATAGTTGTTAAGTTCTGTAATGTTAAGTTAGTGTATTCTGCCACCAAGTTCTCACACTTAATTGCAGAATTATTAATAAATCTAAATCTAAAAAATAACGAGTTTACCAATCATGGGAAACTGGCATGTGCAACTTTGTTTATAAAGTTTCCCACTACCTGTTCATTGTGAAAAAGTGATCATCTTTAACCTCGGCATATGCCCTAGAAATGAGTAACTTGTATTTTGCATTATATACTGTATTGTTTCTGGTGCTGTTTTTGTCGAGCATGATAATGGTTGCGCATAAGACCGACAACTTCGAAGATGGTGTTGCCAGTAGAGGCGATAGTGAGAGTACAACAGTGAACAGAGCACTGGCCGTTACGTAAGTGGAGGCAGTTGCTAGGTTGGCAGGGGACAGTGCTAAAATTAGGACGACAGCAATGCTGTCAATTGTCAATGTACCGGTAGTAGTGAAGAGGAGGTCGATGACGCTGATGGTCACAGCCTACGCCAGCAGAGTGCGTTGGCTACAGCCGACGTCATGGGTAGCAGCAGCAGCAGCAGCGCCGCCAAAGCGGGGCGAGGGTGGCGGTGGCGGCGATAAGGGCGGCAGATACCACTCGCAGAGGAGACCGCGGGGACCCGCGGCTCAGATGCATATGCATGCGGCGGCAATATCCGGCCTGCGATCCCCCTCCCCCCGCCATTGGCCACCCGCGCCCCCTCGTCAACGGCATAATCAGCTCAGGTGGCGACATGCCGACAAAGCTGTCCGAAGGGCCGTCACCACCGCCTCCCTGGACCTCCATCACGCCCTGCACGCCCGCGCCGACACCTGCGCGTTCGCTTGCCCCACGCCCGCACGCGCAGTCACTTTTTCAAACTATTCACTCACGCACACATTTCCCAAAGCTCGCGTTTTCAAACAAGGAAGATGCAGTGGTAACACTTACTGTCTTGGAAATCTGTATGAATATCCATAAAAATCTATTTTTCCAAAGATGATCATTACCTAGGCTTGGATTCTGATGACCTAACAATTCTTTGAAAATGAATTATAAAATGGCTTAAAAATATTATAACGTAATTGACAGGAGTTTTTTATTACAATTTTTTACAATTTTAAATTATATTTTTAAATTTACAACTTTAAATTATATTTATTTACAAAGAATTATATTTAATATAAAGTCTGTGCTTTGGAAGGAAATGTCAGTTTTGAATGGTCGAGAGTGTTACCGAGGATCCGTGTAATTTTGAGATTTCGAAATTTCGAGTCCACTGCAGTAGTGAATTTTGTCATGAAGTAGTGATACAGTAATAACTTTGTTTTAGTGTTTCATTAAAAACTCTCTCAGAATAAACAAAAAAGAAAAGAAAGTGCGTAAAAATGATAAAATGTCGTAAGATCCACAAAAATTACCTAAAAATTGAAAAAGTAGCAAAAGTGACAAAAAATTACTCAATTACTACGCATTTATATCACCTATATGTAGTCATAAAATTCCTTTACAATTCTAAAATGCACCAATCCAAAGACGCCATGTCATTAGAATTCAAGCCCTGGTCTTTACCATCATCTCCAACACTTACTTATTAGACACGTCCGTCATTGTGGAGTGAGTAATCAGAGTGTGATTTTAATTTCAATTTCCTGCTTATTTACTACTCTCATCACTCTTCGTTTCTACAAAACTGTTATTCACTGTATTATGTAAAATAATTTCCAGAAAACATTGTGCGTTAATATCAGCGTAAAATCAATTCTGCAATAATTCCATCAGAAAGTTGGCAGTGCCAGAATAGACTATATCTTTGACATCAGTACTTTCCATTCAGTAGCGATTTTACCGAGAAGTTTTACCGACATTTCTCACGGATAAGAACGAATCAGTATTTCATAATTCAGTTTTAGTGTTTTAAAGAAAACACAAGTCAACGCTAACTAACACGAGTTACATACAGATGCGCTTGGCGACGTTATAGAGAATTGTTTATTTTAAACGACTGATTCTGTCACAACAAACTGAGCTTATGCTAACTTTGGTCATGAGTTTTCGTTATTTTTTAGATCTTAGGTACCAACTCTTGCAATGATATGATCTCGTAACTCATAGAATATGCATCATTTCTCTGCCATCTGCATAATGTGATATATTAGGAGAGATATTTTTAATGTGGTAGATTTTAAGATCAAAACCGTCCGGGTTCTTCATGATTTCCACGCCAAAAATATTCACTGTGCATAAAAATTTGCTTTCTAAACTTCTCCGTTAAAAAACTTAACATATTGCAATACAATTAAATATGTGTTGATTCTATTTTTAGGGTTTACAGACAATATTACAAATTAGATAATTACAGCATAATAAACAATAAATTTCCTTTTCCTGATGAGCTGTCGTCGTAACTCTTTACTTGTCGTCATTTCTGGTTCGTGACTTCGGATATAATACTAACATTCTCTAGTAATATCCGCGCCATCTCGGTCACCTGCAACAACTGAACTACCGTCCGCTTTCCCTATCGGGTGAAACCGCCGGGGAACTGAGTGGCAAGTGACAGAGGCATCACCTGACGTACGCGTAATGAGATGCGCAAAGTATGTGTATCTCGGTGTTCTCGCACAGCGATCTCGTCATGACGGGCAGCTGACGGGCAGAGGGCATTATCAGTCACGGGTCTGGGGCCTGCACATTAGGATAAATAACTATCATATCCAACTCACTTATTCCCGGCGCAGGGAAATGCTATTGCAGTTTCGGCAGCGTAGGTGTAATTCATGATGTAAGCGCGGCAAATGCGTTCAGGATGTGGATATAGCTTCTAATTACCCTTCAGCTTATGGAATATTGCGGCGGCCTGTCTCTGCCAGTCGGCAGTGAATAAACTTCAGGATGTTCAGTTGAAATGTGTTATCAATAATTCTTGAATAACAACTACTTAACCATCTTACGGAATGTAATTCAATATGATCGATGGGAATTTCTAACATTGAAGGAGAATAATTCAATTTTTTTATTTCAAATCCATTGGTAATTTCCAATTTTAAAACCCTTCTTTTTTTTTGTATGTTAAATATGATAATTTATTTCTGTTAAAATATTCTTGCATTTAGCATTAAGTTTTATTTTTATTAGCTTAGGATTATCATTTTAAGAGAATAAATTACAAGCACTTTATGTATATATTTTAATACAGATATTTAATTCTACACAATATGGAACTTTAATTTTAGAGTGTAAACAGTGCATAACAAATAGAAATAAATTGCCGAAAAGGAATGTATTTGACATCAAAATTAAGAGGGAAAACGTTTTACGTAAAACTATTCCAGAAAAAAAGTAAAATGCAGTTGCACACACACAGTGGAAATATCCAACATCGGGGAAAGTTATTAATAGTGTTTCAAATAATGTCTGTCGAGATTTTCTGTTATATCCCATTTTATTTGTATTTTCGCGTCTTATTTTCACTCCAACACACACCCGTACTTTTGCTCGTGTGTAAGTCGCATTGACCCCTCATGCCGGTTCCTGTTTCACTCTACATCAAAGAACTCACGTCCATTGATCAGGCAATTTGTCGGATGACCGGACCTTTTTCGACGATGCCAGCAGTGTTCTGAGGGTCCAACAGCCATCAGAGATGGTATTGCAGCCAGAAACTGCGTCAAAAAGCATCGGGGCTCTCTCAGATTGGCCAAGCGCGCCACTGACTGCGTTACGTAGATGGGCGAGCACGAGTCACCGCCCGCGTTGCGTCGATGGGAAAACAGCGGGCGCATTCACCATTCAGCGCACGGGTAGAAAGTAGAATGCGTGTGTCCGACGAGGTGTAGGGAATGCGAAGAGAGGTGGCGTTTGGTTACAGAGGGTATGTAAGTGAAAAGGTGAATGCGCGTGTGTATGCACGATTTAGACGGTATACGTTTGTTCAAGGGTGATTGAGTTCAAGGGTGATTGCGTTCAAGGGTGATTGCGTTCAAGGGTGATTGCGTTCAAGGGTGATTGCGTTCAAGGGTGATTGCGTTCAAGGGTGATTGCGTTCAAGGGTGATTGCGTTCAAGGGTGATTGCGTTCAAGGGTGATTGCGTTCAAGGGTGATTGCGTTCAAGGGTGATTGCGTTCAAGGGTGATTGCGTTCAAGGGTGATTGCGTTCAAGGGTGATTGCGTTCAAGGGTGATTGCGTTCAAGGGTGATTGCGTTCAAGGGTGATTGCGTTCAAGGGTGATTGCGTTCAAGGGTGATTGCGTTCAAGGGTGATTGCGTTCAAGGGTGATTGCGTTCAAGGGTGATTGCGTTCAAGGGTGATTGCGTTCAAGGGTGATTGCGTTCAAGGGTGATTGCGTTCAAGGGTGATTGCGTTCAAGGGTGATTGCGTTCAAGGGTGATTGCGTTCAAGGGTGATTGCGTTCAAGGGTGATTGCGTTCAAGGGTGATTGCGTTCAAGGGTGATTGCGTTCAAGGGTGATTGCGTTCAAGGGTGATTGCGTTCAAGGGTGATTGCGTTCAAGGGTGATTGCGTTCAAGGGTGATTGCGTTCAAGGGTGATTGCGTTCAAGGGTGATTGCGTTCAAGGGTGATTGCGTTCAAGGGTGATTGCGTTCAAGGGTGATTGCGTTCAAGGGTGATTGCGTTCAAGGGTGATTGCGTTCAAGGGTGATTGCGTTCAAGGGTGATTGCGTTCAAGGGTGATTGCGTTCAAGGGTGATAGCGTTCAAGGGTGATAGCGTTCAAGGGTGATTGAGTTCAAGGGTGATTGAGTTCAAGGGTGATTGAGTGAGTGAGATAACGTAATTTCGAACAATTCTGAAGAATGGAATTTTGATTGATTGGAAAGGTCTATGAGTGTTAAGGGGCCTGGTACATGAGGTGTGTACGTTTCTTAAGAGAACGGTAAGGCAGACACGAGCATTAGTGGACGAATATGACAAAGCGTGTTTTGGTGGTACGGAGCTTCATAGAATGTTCAGGCGCGGCTTCGAGTGGTTGTGTTGAAGGTGGTAAGTTGATTTGACTAGGTGAATAACTGAGCTGATGGTGGGTGGGCCTTTGCGTAGATACACGAGTAGGTGGTAAGTAGGGACAAACGATCACCTAGTGCTGGGATGGGCCCGAAGGCGGTTGGGCGACTATTGAACATACTGGAAATAAAGCAGGCAGCCGGTCAGGCTGTGGGGGGAATGTGAGGGTTGGGTGTAGGGCTGAGAGGGGTGAGGGGCCGGGGCTGGAAGCGGGTGCAGCGGTGCTGGGCGAAGCGGTGCGGTCGGGTCCGCTCGCTCGCGCAAATTGAGATCAATACTTCATCCCCCAATTTGGTGCAGGGCTGGTTATAGCGGCTTTTACAGCCGGGCTAATTGCTTCGCGGTGCATCGCTCAAGAGTCCCGCGTGTGCGAAAATAGTCGTCTAATGCAGCCCTCGGGAAAGGAGAGGGGCTCCAACCGACACACGAGCGTTAACTGAAAGTCTACATTCAATAAACGAACAATGAAATACAGAACGTTTTTAATCATATTCTTGTCCCTAAGCATGTAAAAATATTCAACAATGAAAATTATAACAAGACTTGGGTACTTGATGACAATAAATTATTGCATTTACAGTTACAGTTATATTTACGAAAACAATGTTATGTTATACTTGTAATCATTATCGTCATCATTGTCAACTTCATGGTATTGGCCGCAAAGTTAATATTTATTATACATTAAATGCAAATATTTGTTATGAAATACAAACATTAATTACGTATGATTCGTATTTATGCATTTCAAATTAGCGCGTAGAAGTTATCAATTCTGTAAAGTTTGTTTCAGAATGAAATGTATTGATATTTTGAAGAGGAAACACATTGATACATGAAATCGCCAAATAACGTTTCATTTTTATTTATCTTCAACATATCCCAAACGTTTCGTTCTAAATTAAAAAGGTGATTATTCTGTGTTCAATTGTGAGAAAACCATAAAGAAAACGACACCACAGTTACTTTCTTAATAATGAATTTGAATGTTTAAATTTTTAATATCCAACTAATTATAACAAAATATAGCCCTTTCGTGTCATACACAAAGTAATTTATTGAATGTCCTATGTGCTGTCTGGAGCACTCTAAATTCATTAATTATCAATCTACTTCAATTCAGAATAGTTTTGCTGAATTCCTTCTCTTTTGTTAAAATATGACTATTAAATCTTAATTCAGTAAGTTCATTATTATTTTAATTAAGTTTGTCGTCATATACACAACATATTGAAACAATACAAATTAATTTTGTTTAAAAAGTTAAGATGTCATTCAGAAAAATAATGGCTCCTTCAGTTTCATATTAACATTTTTTCTGAAAAGTGAACTTTAATTTTCCCCAAGACAATTGTTTCAGAAAGCGTCTCGAGTTCACGTGATTAGGTCTGGTAGTTAATCATTATTCTGCTTAACAACGACTCCCCAACAGTTTATGCAAATTAGCACCTGCAAGAACGCCGTGCTCCTACCAGACTCGGATTACCGTGGGACGGCGGGAGCATGGAGTATCAATCAGAGATGACACACGACCTCCCAAGCCTACGGCCAGGACGGATATCTACAAATCATGGGTGCTGCACCATTCATCACTAGGATATCCGGAAGTCTCTCTCCCCGGCCGCCCGCCCGCCCAAACCCAAACACCCACCCACCCAACCCATCCACCAAAACCCACCCACCAAAACCCACCCACCAGTCCGCCCGCCCTCCCAAAGCCCAAAATACGCCCACCCCCCGAACGCCGGCCCGCGCACCCAACCATCCACCCCCACCCCCACACACACCCAACCTCCCATCCCCCCAATAACCCCCGCCCCAAATACCTACACCAACCCACCCACCTGCCCACCCACGCACCCACCCAACCACCCACCCACACCCCCACACCACCCAACCCCACCCAACCTCACCCAACCCCACCCAACCCCACCCAACCCCAACCAACCCCACCCAACCTCACCCAACCCCACCCAACCCCACCCAACCCCACCCAACTTCACCCAATCTCACCCAACCCCACACCACCCTACACCACCCCACACCACCCCGCCTGCGTGAGCGCTGTCAACCACGGACCTGGAGGGGGCATGCAAACACTCGCCACTTCCGATGGCTCGCCTCGACCCCCACCCTCCAACTGCCGCCAGGGGCGCGCAGTCGATAACTTCGCGGATGTGCCCGAACTTCTTACGACTGTCACAACGTCCCTGCCGTGGGGATTTTATGGAGATGTCTTGAAGATGTGATGATAGGCGACAAAGGAAAGAGATTCGCACGAACATTTGACTCGCCCGTAAATAGACAGCCCTAGTTGCAACTAGAGCTACCAGGATAATGGATGTAATGAAAACAAGATTAAAGATAAGCATGAAATGATTACCTGATTTTGGTTGGAAGTAATTTAGAATTATTTTACTGAAATTTGAAGTTATTCTTGTTTACTCATCAGTGAAGATTAATTATTTGTTGATCCTCCCCAATAAAGAAACCACGGACTTTTGTTCATTTGTAAACTAAAAACGTTATTTATAAACAAATTCTTAAATTAATTAAACTTTAATTTACGTGAATTCACAGAGTAGAAAAGCACTCCAGTCTGTTTCGTGATTAATTCTTTAAATGTATTTACTGTTAATTTTTACTAAGATAGATTCAATAACAGATATAATTTAATGTTACCCAATATGTGATGATTAAACATTATTTTAACCTATCTACATTTTCTTGATAATACTACTTATCTGATTCAATAAAGCCACCTCAAATATCTTATGTGTTCTGCTTCAAAACATTTTAATGTATTAATCAGAAATATTGCTGCTTAATTGACAAATAATATACGAAAATCAATAATTCGTGGATTTAGAATATTATTACCAATAGAACAAAAATAAAACAGTGATGGTATGAGAAAATACGTCACTTTTGTCACGGGAACATGATTAAACTTTCATGTCATGATATGACATGTACTTTAAGGATAAAATTACAGCTTTTGCCGTATAATAAAATTAAACGTTTGGACATGACATCAGATGACACTGACAAAATCCATCGAACTACAAAAGATAGACATTCATTTTTGTCAGATGAAGGAAGTTAAGATGTATGTAAATCAAAAACCCAATTTTACAATTTCTGGACATACTATCAGTTTTTGCAAAATAATACAGAACTTTAACGCAACTCCTGTTCATTGGATTCCCCTTCTTTTGGTGATATGTCAATTGAAGAGAATAAGGATACAGATTTCCTTTAATTACAGAAAGAAGTACATACATTTCATTTCCATCTTAAAACTTTTATGAACGTTGCAACCATACCCTAAGGCTGAAACAGATTCACACATCCTCTTGCGTCTTTCCAAATTTTTTGATGATACGAGCGCATATACCATGTTACCTTGGTAGTATGTATTATACGATAATGCACAGAACAAAGTTTGAAAAATGAATTCCCAATTTAAAAAAAAACAGTGATATTCGAGATAAAAAAAGCAAAACAAATCGCCATAACGTCGACATCACGTTGGGTTCAGGTGCTTCGTAATAAAGAACGAGAAGCGCATTCATCCAAGTCCTACGCAAGCCCGAATGATCGTATTTTCCCGCCGCGTGCTGGCTGGCGTGCATTATGAATTTGGGCTTCCCGCCCCCGTCCCCCATCGAGCGTTGCCCCGCGTGGCGTCGCGTCGCGTCCAGATGAGCACTTCATCTGCGCTAGAAAGCATCCGCTGCCCCCTCCACCACTCGGCTCGCAGTGCACCGTCCGCTCGCGGAGCGCCAGCCAACCCCCAAGCGGCGGCGATGGTGTGACGGTTAGCGTACCGGACTGTTATACCCAAGCTCGCGGGTTCAAACCCGATCGAAGCCGTGGATTTTTAGGGCGACAAAATCCTTCGTACGCCTTCCTTCGGAGGGGAAGTAAAGCCGGCTGTCCCATGTTCGTAGATTTACTTGCATGTAAAAGATCCTCAAGCCTAAATGACGCCTCTGAGCTAAATTCAAAATCGCCTGTTTCGTCGCCCAAGAAATACCTCCTTTCTCTGCTAGTTGATGAAAGGAGCGTAGCGAAATTTGCGTGGTCAGACGGGAGAGCGGGCCTGATGGCCCGAGTCTCGCCACGTAAAACAAGGCAAATTCAATTCAATTCTAATTCAATTCAACCCCTGCCAGCACGCGGCGCGCACTCGCACTCGTCTACAGTTCGCCTCCACGACTGCACGCCAGAAATAGTCATTTTTCCGTTTCTTTACAAAAAATTACTCGGTATTTTATTGCCAAAGTAAAAAAAGCTCAATATTACACATTTCGTGTATTTATAACTGTGTGTAAATAAAGTGTGTCTTAGATTAAATGTTACAAACTTCTAGACGATGTAAGGGGCCTAATGATCTCGTATTTGCGTTACCACCTTAATATTTGTATGCAATATGACGTGGCACATTCCATCACGACTGCTGGCTTCTGTACCTGAAAGATTCTTTCCCTCTGTGATTGAGATATGACTATAACGTATTACGTTCATGAGAATCTGATGTTTAGGTTAAAGGCTAACACTGCGTGATGTAACCGTCCGATAAGCTTTCCTCTCCATAGTCAAGGAATGTATCCTTCAACTGAAAAGTGACTTGCTGCGATGTCTCAGTGACAACACCCTTACAGCTGCTGCGATGTGATCGGGAGGTTCTTCAGTTAAAGTCCTGACCGCGGCGGATTTTCGACTTTGAATATATAGTTGAATACAATTTCTGTTGGATTCAATATATAGTTCGATTTATAGTTGGATCAATGTCTGGACGAGACTTCTAGCGGGCGGATGCTCTGATCGGTAGTTTTTTGTATTTTTTTCGATAAATACCAGGTAAATGACGAAAGAGTGCTGTAACAAATAAGTCATTGAAACACATTTCCATGCACTGTACGATCACATGCATTGTGTACTTTCAGGCACTGCACTGTTCGTACTAACCACATATACACTCACACTATCAGGCACTACACTATCACACGTCGAGAGACCAGAGGAGAGCTTAGAGTTTGTCCCACCTCGGGCGGTGCCCCAACTGTAGGAAATATCTGAAGAGGAAAACCTTGCCCACGGACATGTAGGTCGGTGGAGAATCTCACCATCCTGCGGAGTAGAAGTGTCTGGTGTCTGCAATTTCCTGAATATAAAATGCACTACTCCTCTGGGACTTATGGCCAAAGTAGTTAGCGTGTCCCGTAACACTAAATATTCACTTCTAATATGTGACCAACAGCATTTGTTTTTTTCGGGTCCAAATGATATTTTGTTCTATTTGTATTTTTGTGGTACTTTTTGTCATTTTGAGATTTGCATTGCATATTTTTGTAGAGTATTGATATTCTTGAAGTTTTAGTGGGCATACAAATTCTTCATGTAATAATATGAAAGCTATTTCCATTACACTGTATTACATAAAATGGTAGATTTTATTAAATAAATTTTTTAAATTAACAGAATTTATACTTTTTTAGAATAATTTTATTTCTCGTGTAAAAATCATGATGTTAAAAACGTAAAATGAAATAATTACTGGGATTCATATTGGAATAGTTTGTAAACGTAACTAATGAAATAAATTTTCAACTTTCCTATCATTTAAACAGTCCCGTCATTTTACCTTGTGCCGCCATTTTGTGAAGAGACCTGAAAAATAATTTATAACAAGTAATAAAATGGGATTTCCCCCTAGTTTTATCTTAAAATGACTAAAATTCATTTTTTACTCATGAATGAAAGACGAATGATGTTTATTTTGAAACGCAGTTTTGAGTTGAATTATCCTATTTACAACGCAATTCATGTCAACGTGCGGTCCACGCAACGCAATTCGTGGCGCGTTCAGTGGCGACAGGTAGACCGGACGATGTTGGTGAATGAGGTCGCATCGACGACGGCCAGACGGAGCACCACAGCAATAAAACGAGGCCCGCAGGCAAACAGCGCGTTCG
Source organism: Gryllus longicercus (assembly GCA_038098605.1). Taxonomy (NCBI): domain Eukaryota; kingdom Metazoa; phylum Arthropoda; class Insecta; order Orthoptera; family Gryllidae; genus Gryllus; species Gryllus longicercus. The sequence continues at coordinate 3,159,283 of JAZDUA010000139.1, forward strand.
GGGCCGCGGAGATCGCCAGGATGCGAATGCGGTGGGGGCTACGGGCAGGGAGAGGGGTCTGGGGTGGCGGTAAGAGGCATAGTGGGAGTGACAGCGGCATAGGAGACGGATGAGCGAAAGAAAGCAAATACCGTTGCGTGAAAGAAGAGGTCGGGAGATTGCGAGAGAGGTAGCGGGTAGAATAGTGAGCGCCAAGTTGCGTATAAGGATGCGAGGTGAATGGGTGGAGGGATGTTGAAAGAGAGGGAGGGCACGAAGAGTGAGGGGAAGAAAGCGGAAGGATTGACGGCGGGGGGCAGTGGGGGAGGGGCGGCGGGGGCGGCGCGACGGGCAGCGGGAGGCTCGGCGCAAACAATCGAAGTCTTCGCTGCCCCTCACGCCTCTTCTCCCGGACAACTTGGGGAAAACAGCGGCGTTGAAATCAGAGATGCGCGCGTGTGTATGCCTCCCCCCTTCTTCCCTCCCTCATCATCCCCTCTCGCGTTCCACGATCCTACGCTTTTCCCCAGCCGCGCACTTCCATCCCGCCTCGCCTCGCGCCGCGCCGTACAGTCCCCGCAGAGAGCTCTCTAGATGGCGTGACGAGCACTTCTGAGAAGGCAGCCTGTGTCTGCAAGTTGGCGCTAAGAGATCAGTGTTTGTTGTGAAGCCATCCAAGCAAGTTTGTATTTACTGATGCTGTGGTGTAGAAGCGCAATTGCGTTGAATATGGTTTCGTTGAATACGGTTGCTGTGAATAAAGATGGCCACAATGCAGATATATCCAAGAATTTTGAAAACCAACTTTTTTATTTGTTAAATGATACGTGATGCATTTTTTTCTCCCTTCATAAATGATACTTCCTCCTTTAAAATGCTTTGTAATAAAAATATGTGTTGGAATAACTTTCGTAGCGTAAAAGTTATAAACGATTGAGTCGTTGTTTCGAAAAAATACTTGGCTTTCTGTTAAGTGTAGATATTAAGTTCTAGGTTTAAAAGCAAATATTTTATAGAGATAAAATTTTAAACAAAACGTTTTCAAAATGTAGAAAAAATAAGAAGAGAGGATAAGGAAGGTCCAAATATGAGAGAAAAAATATTTACTAGAACATATAGAGACTCAGAATGAAATGTGTTAATATTCGAATGGTGAGGAAAATGACCAAGGCGTTTCGTGAATCCTTTCAAAAAGAAAACTAGACCTAAAGTGAACATTACAAACAGACCAAACATAGAATTAGACAAAAAAATGTGAGTGATTGGGAAGACAAAGTTGTGGAATATGAAAAATGAGCCAGCGCTCTTTATAAGTCCTCAAAAAGTAAGTTTTGAAGAGTAAAAATTTAACAAAAACTTTTGAATAGTCTGAATTAAATCCCCAATTCAATAATTTCAATTTAAACATTGTATAAAAACTAGACTTTAAAGAACCGATATAAAATTTCTTCTGTTTCATCATATTGTAATGTTTCATAAAATGAATGGGGGTACCATCTGTTTGCAATTGAGACTCCATGTCAAGAGATTATGACATCGGCCTCTCCGTTCTTTCTACGGACACAATGAAAGTCTCACGCAATCCATCATGGCGGCGGATATTAAAAAATTCCTCGCAGATGGAGCACAAGGAACATCTGCACTGAAAATAGACTGAACAATCGATTTTTACTTTCGACAATAACCTTTCATTGAAAGTAGTTACAATTTCATACTGCATTATATTCTCATTTTGATAGAAAAAAATCACACATTCAAACAATCAATGTATTAAGAAATAAAAAATAAAATATTTTAACTAGAAATGTATTTAGTTGACTTTAAAAAAGTAAACAATTTACATAATACTAATTTCTGATTTACATTCTTAACATTAACTGCACGGAAAAACTTATTTAATCATCTCTAAGACAGTACACGATTTCTATCGGATAGAAGCGTGTCGAATAGAAGTAAGAATGTAATTTTTAATTTTTTCATTCTCATTCCTTAATTCTGAGACAATTTCATTAAGAGTGAAAATTAAAGGCAGGCTACAGTTAGGGTGGATTAAGAGAAAGCATTTGACAATAATAAACATTTTATTCAAATTACAAAAGAAAAAGTTATTTCCAGTCATATTCCATTTTTCTTATATCGTGACTTATTTATTCCATTTTCACAATTATATAAATATGATAACCCGTAATCCTTATAATAAACAAAATATCATATTATCACACATGAACTATATGGAGGATAGGCTTAGATAATTATAAATCAATACAATACGATTTCTTGATCAAATATAACCAATGCTATACTTAATAAGACAATATACGATCTCTGTTTTGATTGGTTAGATGATAGGTTTACAATAATGGAAAGGTAGAGTTCACTTATTTATGGTAATAACGGATGTAATGGGAATACGTAATGGATAAGAATAACTGTGAACGCTACCTTTCTATTCTTATTTATGAATATTATTGTAATCCTTACATCTATCCAACCAAAAATTGTGGTCATATATTGTCTTATTAAATCAATACAATACTCTACAGTGACGGTGTTTAACCAAAATATTTCCCTGCGAAGTGAACGCCTCAGCCGCGGCGTCACTTCCCGCACAGACTGTACCGCCTGCAGGCGATCCGCACTTGGTCGTCCGCAGGCAGGGGAGATCTCCCGGACTTAGGTGTAAATAACAAGAATTTATTTATTTATTTACGTCGAAATCAGTTAAAAACTGTGTGTGACTGCTATGGAGAGAAGTTAATTTGAAGTTACATTTATGTCCAGAAGCAAAACTGGGGACCATCTCAGCATTTGCTCAAGGATCAGGGAAACGGGGCGAAAACCTGATCGAGAACCTGGGTGTCATTGACCCAGAAGCTGAAGTAAGGATGGCGAAAATATATTCTACGGTGAGCTCACGTGGCAGCTGATTCTGCTAGTTCTCGCTGCTGAGGCTGACAACGAGACGGTAGCATCACGGATATATCTGAATAAAAGCGACGTTTTATTTAGAGCATTTTGTCTTGTCACTTCGCATTGTCGCTTTATCACTAAATCCATTGATGAACTATGCACTTCACTATTATAAATAATTTCCATTCCATTTAATGTATCTTTTTAATTATTTTCGTTTTTTTATATTAAGTAACCCCTTTTATTAGATTAACTGACTATTCTTATAAAGTTTCACTTCAATTAATATGTGGGATATTGGGAGAGAAATACTTGATTTGTGTTTTTGTCAGGTTTGAAATACAGAGAACTGAATTACACACTAAAATGAGCTTGTGAGTAATTACGTTTAACTCTCTTAATCTTCTTTAATTGCATACTTAATCGGGCAATTCAATTATATGAAATAATACTATTTTATGGTTTAAAAGGCGTAATTCCGGAGAACGTAAAACATATTAATATTATGGGCGAGCTCTAGGTTTTTGTCAAATGGAAAATTTTTGTGCGAAAACCCACACGAAGGGGCTTAGGCGGCAGTGAAGATTAGCACATGTGCCCCGGGTGTTCCTGAGAAATGCAGAAACTATTTATTCTGTCTCAATCCACTTCTAACCAGGGAATCGTACTGATCTAGACGAGAAATTCAGCGGCCAAGGGAATTCTGCGATAGATTCAACGGTCGAGGGTAACAAGCGTTGTCGAGGTTGAGGAAAATCTAGCGGTAAGCCCGTTTTACACGGTCATCTTTTCAATCATTTTTCTGTACAGAAAATAGATGAAAAAGGTACGTTCATTTCTTGACGCTACTATTTTATTATTAAGACCTGATGAACAAGAAATAGCAATTTACACGGTTATTTCGTTTCCTACACGCAATTTTGATGAAAATATTTTCTCTAGACGCCGAAAAAAGCGCTGACGATCAAACAGTTAAACATAGCATCTACAGTAACAAATTAAGTTATGTTATATGAGTATGAATATGAAAAACGGGTTTCGCTCGCAAAGGCGCGACGAGGGAGTTGGCCGGACTGCGAGGATGAGACGTAGGTGATGAAGACCTAATTGGTTCTGGCTTCACGTTGACTTCAGTTGGTATAAGTTGAATATTGCATCACTGTTGGCGTTTGTTATCTTGTTGGCGTTATTTGGCATTATTTGGCATTATTTGGCGTTGTCGGTTTCATGATGGTATCACAGTTGTTGCCGGTAAAGTTGAATGGTGCGGACAAGTATTGAGTTCTCTCCGTCCTGCACAGCAAATCAATGTTAACTTCATTAGGTACCTCATGGTAGTGGCTGTAGTAATGCATTGATGTACTGTAGTATATATGTAGAATTAGTAACAAAGTAGTTGCACAGAAAAATGACTTCGTTTACTCCATCCAATAACCCGCCTATCGGTTACGAAAAACGTACATTTCTAAGACCTCTTGCAACTGTGCATAGAGAAAGAGGATAGTGTACTTAAGCACAATAAATCGGTTTTGACGATGACGTACAACAATAATAAAATAGAGAAACTGTGGCGGATATGTAGAATAATAACAGCAAACTTCTAAGTTACAAAAACATTCTGCTGTGTGCAAATGGAGAGATGCCCAAAATATCAATTGCAACACGAACAACAAAACGCCCACGTAATAAACGACGTAATGACAAATGTCGGCATTCGCGTTTTTTTGATTAATTTTAAGATATTAAAGTGTTTGTACTATAAATTATGTTAAGAAGAACTTTTAACTATTAATAATAATCAATTTAGAGCCCACTATCTTTTATTCAGTGAAATATTGTCGAAATTTGGTTGAATAAAAAGTTCGAATTTCTTTGTGAATAAAATTCCGTAGAATTTTATCCCTAGAACTCCGAAGTGCTTGTTTAACCCACTCATTATTTTGCTCATTATTCTCTATTGCAGTAGATTTGATTCTTTTATTGCTCATTTCATGCTCATTTGAGAATATGAATGACAAGTCACTTTAAGAATAAAGAAACAAAGTAACGTTTTTCTTCTGACACTTGAAGAACGAATGCATATTTTACCTTCTAAATAAAATTTTTAATTTTAAAGAGTCGGAGTTACCTTGTTAATGAACCAATTCATGAAAACTTAGAAATATTTCAGATTAACAACAAGTGCAAACCCGGAACAATCAATATTATTCGTGCAAAATTGATGTAAAAATATTAATAACTAAAGAAAAGTGAAACAAAGAGATAAAATGTAATAAAATACGAGCAAAAACAAAGAGAATATAAACAAAAAATAGAAATGGGGTAGACTCTAAACTACTGAGATAAAAGGCCGTATAACACATTTGTAAAAAGAGAATAATGAAACAAGCGCCTTAAAGGAAAGAATTAGAGGACTGAGGCAGTGCTGGTGCTGAAAAAGGGGCGAGACATCAAGATGAAGATTTAAGACCGTGAAGAAAGGAAATTTATTGCGAAAGAGATATAAACGAAGAGAACCACACCGGCGGACGGAAACTATGAACGTGACACTGCCTTTTTCGGATGATCAGGCTTTACCGCATTCCATGGTGTAATCTAATGCGAATACTGCATTTTGGTGGAGTAATGTGCACGTGTAAATGCATGTTTAAACGTTTTGATATAGTTTATTTTTAAAGGAAAAAATGAATAGCACATTTCTTCGAATTGGATACTCCAATCTAAAAGTTTTAGAATATATTTAATTTGGAAGGTTTCAAATTCGTTAAATGTAATTAAATTAAAAACAATAATAAAAAATTTAGAGAGAAATCTACTTAACACGTAATCTACTTAATAATTATATTAGAATCATTGCTTTTCTGAAGCAGTTTGACTGTGATTAAATCTGATAATATATCCTTGTTTTTTTTATGTAAACGGAAGCAAAGAATAATACGATATGATATATTTAAATTAACGGGCTAAAGTGATCCTTTTTTAAATTAGAGAAGTTTTGACAAGTTAAATGTTAAATAATTAATACAGATTGATAATAGATGTCCGTGGCTGGAGAAAATTAATTTTGGAATACGTATTGTGATAAGATACGTCCCCAAGTGCCCTCGGTGCTGCTGTGATACAACTAGCTCGAAGGGAACAGAATTGTTTCTATTTACTTGGCTGTCCGGGAGAAACTGCGTCATGGGCACAGATTCCAAACGTTTTGACTAACATGCTGCGACCTTCTTCAGGGCAAAATGCACGGAGGTGGGCTGCGCAAGAGAAGGTCGCAGCATGACGGCCAAAACGTTTACGTCTGTGCCTAGGGAGCGACGTCTCCCTGACAACTAAGTATTTGTAGACACTGTCACCGGCTGCGGAAGACTACCCATTCAGGAGTGTTGTCACGTAATGTGTTCTGTCAAGAATTCTTCAATTCGTTCTGGGTAATGTCACGTACTGTGTTATGGAGGGAGTTTGCGAAAATTTAAGACAAGAGATAAGCTTGGAAACGGCTGAATGGAATTTTTACTTATAATGACATGTGTTCTTTTGCATGCCGTGTATTTTCTTGGGCACTGATAAATGTGTTTAAAACACCACTGTTTGGGCAAGTATATTCTGTGCATAATCCTGGCTCTTTACTGAAGAAAACATACCTCCTTTTTAGCGATGTCAATTGGAAACTGGAGAACTAGCTAGTCAAATTGTGTAAAGAATTTCATGATGACACTACACTTGCTGTTACTCGGTAGTAAAAGATATTAAAGAAATACACCGCTTGATTTAAAATACAAGTGAAAGATTAATGCGCAGCATTTTTTGTGATTATAAATGTCGGACTGAAGTGTATCGCCACCTCCGTCGGTTTTTTAAATATTTTAATGCATCCCATCTATCTCCATGTATCAGGTGGCTCAGGGCTTCAACTGATGTCACTGCGGAGATTCTGAACGCGAGATTCTAGGTTTCGAGTCCTGTCTGATGTTGGCAGGATTTTCGACACTAGTACTAGCAACGTCTAATTCAGCCGATGTGTGTAGGAAATCTCTAGCGGCCGGTATCTGTGATTGGCAGTTTTCTGTTGTTTCTCCACTCAACAACAGGCTAATATCGGAGCAGTACCCTAACAGCCGGGCCACAGACCGCACGCGATGTTTCTTTTCTCTTCCTTGCATTATCCACATCCCTTCTTTACGCACACACTATATTATCACACACACCGGGAGACCAGTCGAGAGTTTAGAGCGGAGTCGGTGGGACGGTGTCCCGCTGTCAGTACAAACCGGGATCTAGGTCGGCACCAAATCTCACCATTGAGCTGGGCAAGATTCATCTTACCGCCTGAGAAAAAAATCCTGCACTACACTTTCAGTACTGATGACCTGAACAGCTGAGCCGCCCAAAAACAAAATAATAAGTCAATCAATTCGAAGACATCTGTGCTGGAAGATCAATCACCTTCTGTTCAAATGTTACGCCGCTGACGAATGTTCTGCCCTGACCATTTCCTTTTCGTAACTCGCAAGCTAGAGCTGAAGGAGGTACTCGTAGCAGTTGCCCTCGCATCACTAACGTGCGGGGCTCGAGGGCAGCGGGGCAGCGGACCACTGGGCCGCGGGCGCCTCAAAAGCGCTGCAGCGAAGCGCGGCGGCGGCGGCGGCGGCGGCGGCTCGCGGACAAAGCACCTGCCGGCGCAGAGCGGCGTGTAGAAACGCGCCTCACTCGGGGGCGCGACACTCGTCAATCAACCAGCCACCGCTGCAGTGGGGGTGGGCGGGGCGACGGTCGCCGCCGGGGAAGGATGAACTGGGGCAGAAACAGGTAGAGCGAGGTGGTGCTGGGAGCGGAATGGGGAAGAGGGGGGGGGGGGAGTGGGGTCAGGGCATCAACTGGTGTCACTGCTGTGTCTCTGAACGGGTCCTAGGGTTCGAGTCCCGACGGTGGCACGTGGCAGCTCTACACTAGCCAGACAGTTGGGTCGAATTCAGCCGCTGTGTGTAGGAGAATTCTAGCGACTAGCTGCTCTGATCATTAGTTTTCTCCAACACCAAGCGAATGCCGGAGCAGTGCCTAACAAAAGGGCCACGGACTGAGTGAGATATTTCCTTCATCTTCCTTGTCCTATTCTCATCTCGTACTCGTACAGTAACATGTAGTACTACCACACACATGCTGGGAGACTGGTAGAGAGCTCAGAGCTTGTGTTGGCTGGCGGGTGCCCCGCTGGTGGGAGATTCCTGGTTAGGGAAAACTCCGCTAGCCATGGTAAGTCGGCGCAGGACCTTACTATCTATCGCAAGTTCACCGCCCCCTCCCGAGGTAAAGAATCCATTACAGTTACGGAATTAATGACCTTATCAGTGAACGCGCCCGGAATCACCAATCAATCAACCAATCGATTGATCTGTGAAGCGGGACACGGGGAAGGTAGGGGAATGGGCTGAGGCTGCTGAGGGATGAGGGGAGGCGACGAGGAGCGAGGCAGGGCGGCGGTGGGGACGATGACCTTGTTCTGAAAGATGGAGGTTGTGTTCCTTTCCGGCTTCCTCAAGAAGCCCGTACATGAGCGGGATTTACCCTACACGAGCGGGCTTGATCAGTACAAGACTTCTGGAATTTCCCAACATATGTGGCTGTTTCGTTTCTTTCACATTATCTTCTAAAGTTAAAATTTTACGGATCATATATTTTTAATGTATGAAAAACTTGACATTTACATCCTAAGTCTCGACCGAGGCCGCGGAGGAGACGAGAGGACGAAAATCCCGAACCAAATTTAATTCTTTTTGGACTTGTGGCTGAATTTCCCTGATATCTTGATCATGCGTGTTGTTCATGCTCAGTAATCCTTGAAGATTTCATGTCATGTCTCACGAATTGTTAACAGAATTCATTCAAATGCTTGAGAAGGAATTTTTCTTGTGGTAAGTAAGTTTTAAAGATTATCACAAGCACAATAAAATGGTATACATGAAACTGGTCGAAAGATTTAAACAAGTGGACCGAAAAGCAAATAAAGAATTTAAAAAAAATTAAAAACATGAGAAGCACTATCCGTAAAGAAAATCAAACGTCTTTGGGCTTGCTTTCGGTTTTGCCTTATCCTCTTTCCATCTGCCCCTATCGCAGCCCCCTCAATTACATAGTCCCCCATTTCCACGATTAACTCAGAAGTACTGTGTTGACCTGGAAAACATCAAGTCATTTTCCCGCAGGATTTCCTTCAGGAATAAAACCCTCCATGTGTGGGCAAGGGTTAATTAGAGGAAATCTACAAAGAAATGCCTCGGACATTTTTTTAATGATTTTCTGTACGTGGATGAATACCTTAAATATCGCGCACGTCTAGGAATTCTTTCGAACAGGCGCGCGTTGTGGCCATCTTTTTATTCGTCAGAGTCCGGTGTCGTTCGATAATGTCCTATCTGTTCGGTCAGGGAAATGTGACATCATGTTACAACGAAAGTACCGAAAGGGTTTTAATATCTCGGGCTATCACCTTGGGTTCTTTTATATACCGCAAGCATCTCTCACTGAATGTTTTCCGTCATTAGAAATTTACCACTTACAGACACGATTGAAACCGCAAACTTGGGATTGCAAACCAGTGCGCTCGCTCCCATGGTACCGGGGGCGGCAGAATGCGAACACGAAAAGGACAGAGAAATAGGTATTGGTATATGGTTCCAGACGCTGACGGCTCTTTACGCTGACATGTTTTATATCTAAAGAGGAAATATGAGCAAGAAAAGAGCACTAGAGGACAAATTAATTAACTGTAAAGTTATTTCCGTCAGAGCGAACGTGCATGGCAGCAGGTGATAGAGAGCCGGTGTGTTGTAGCAGCGCGGAAAGGAGTCTAGTGTAGCGCAGCGGAAGCGCGGAAGTTGTGTAGCGTTGCGGAGGATGCGAGCAGTCACGGGGTGCGGGAGGCTTTGGCACCGGATCAACCAAGCAGGACGCGAGCGGGGCTAAGGGCGAAGAATCCGGCGAGGGAACCGGGGGCGAGAGTGACGGCTGGAAGAGAGCACCGCCACCGCCGCTACCCTCGCGAGTCCTCACGTGCCGCCGGGGGCTGCCTCCGGGCGCCGCTCTTTGCAACGCCCCTGGGCCGCTCGGCCGTCCGTCAGCTGGAGCGCGACCCCGGGCGGCGAGAGGGAAGCGGGGTTGGGTGCCGGCGGGAATGGGCGCGATAAAGAGGCCCAGGCCGGGGGCGTGGCGTGGCGTGGCGTGGCGTGGCGTAGCGTGGTGTGGGACGTGGCGTTGCGTGAAGTGACGACGTGACGTGAATGAGCATGGTAGGGAGAGGCGTGGCGTGGAGAGGCGTGGCGTGGAGAGGCGTGGCGTGGAGAGGCGTGGCGTGGAGAGGCGTGGCGTGGAGAGGCGTGGCGTGGAGAGGCGTGGCGTGGAGAGGCGTGGCGTGGAGAGGCGTGGCGTGGAGAGGCGTGGCGGGGAGAGGCGTGGCGGGGAGAGGCGTGGCGGGGAGAGGCGTGGCGGGGAGAGGCGTGGCGGGGAGAGGCGTGGCGTGGAGAGGCGTGGCGGGGAGAGGCGTGGCCGGGAGAGGCGTATCGGGGAGAGGCGTGGCGTGGAGAGGCGTGGCGTGGAGAGGGGTGTTGCGGAGAGGAGTGTAGTGGGGAGAGCCTTGGCGGGGATGAGACGTGGCGGGACGAGATGTGGCGGGAGAGGCGCGCAACGGTGAACGGTTGAGACGCGGGCGATGTAGTGCGAGGCGGGGAGGAGGGGGGATGGGCGAGACGGACGGGAGGGACAAGGCGGGGTGAGGTAAGGCGAGGACGCGGGTGTGGAACGGCCGAGGCTGGGAGAAGCTGGAAGAAGAGGGGCGTGGCGGGTCGTTGGGGACGGAGCGCGAGGGGCAGCAGGTGCGGCGCCACGCTACCGCCCTCGCCTGATAAATGGCCTCCGCCGCCGCCGCCGCCTCCCCTCCCCCGCAGCGGGGCGCACGTCCGGGCCTGGGCGCGCCCGCCGCGGTATAAATTTCACGTCGCAGGGGCGGGCCGCTGTTGTGCGTCTCGCCCTCGCCGTCTCCACCAATGGCGGAGGAAAAACGTCTCCCTCCCACAGCGACGACGGGCGCGGTCGTCCCCGCTCCACTGCCCCCCGCCCCTCTCGGCGCCGCACGTTGTCCAGAATGCCTAACTGGCGGGCAGCTCAAGTGACAATAACAACAAAAATGATAATAATAATAATAATAATAATAATAATAATAATAATAATAATAATAATAATAATAATAATAATAATAATAATAATAATAATAATAATCATAATCATAATCATAATAATACAATGACGATATGCTCCTGTCACATTCGTTCTACCTACAGACGCTTTCCTCCTCCTCTGTGTGAGCAGCGGTCACGGTTATTCTTCGAATGATACTTTATTCGTTAGTGGGTACAGGAGTGAAAGAATATTCTATTAACATTTGGTTAAAATAACAGGCTATGCGAGCAGGAATGATTCGCTATTGCAATGTATGGCACTTCACACCACTGCTTAACTGATTGTTAACCAAGTTTTACGTTACGCTTTGCAAAAAATTTAAGAGATGGAAGACTTTCTTGTGAATTTGGGTTTGTTCCGTCCTGATTTGGATATTGTTGTCAAATATTCTACTGTTAAAACGTTTTCCCTCAAGTTTGCGCATGCAATCGCTACGACACTGTCTGGGAGAATACTGATTTACTTGTCCGAGGCAACTTTCAAGCAATAATTCCTGCTGATATTTCACAATCGCAGGGGCAGAATATGCAACGAAGTTCCGCTTAATACTTCAATGTGCGGCGGGTTGCGTAGAGCTTCCCCTGCAAGCTTCTATTGTCTTTTCGACCCACTGCCTGCCGGTAACTGCGGAGGCCAGGACCAACTTTTACGGGGCCCGCGCTTTTTGCCAGAACGCTGCCGCCGCCGTTTCGGACCCCCCGAGGACACCGCAAGGGGACGAATGTCTGCCGGAGCAGCGGGTTCGTGTGTTCCGAGGACTAGCTGCTCCGGCAGTGTGCAGATCGGTGTCCGCGGACGGGTTGACGCATGGAGCTCATTCATCTTCATACATCGCATTCAAACGTTCACCCCCGCCGAGTTGAATAATATTTTGAATGAGTATGTGCCAAAAAAAGGTCCATTTATCATTGTGAAGTTTCTTTGAAAAGGGGAAAATTTAATTTGGTACAAGGAAAACTTCTTCGATTTTATGTTTCCCCCCGTCAAAGATGACAGGATGAAATCAATCTCTCTCATTAACAATTAATTAAATAACAGAGTATTTATATTCCTTACACATAACCTTTAATTCGAGTTTATTATACATTCTCTATATTACAATTTTATGTATTTATTTTTCTATCGTCCTATAAATTGCTTGAGACTACAGTCTCGTAGCCTTTAAGCTTATAATTATTTGAATTTGGAGAGAACGTAAGTAGTTAATGAGCGTTGCTATGGACGCATTCTTAAAGTTTTGTTTAGATGGTTGGTTGTTACGGGACTAAGTGCATGTTTATCAACGTAAATAACAAAATTTATTAAACATCATAATAGTCGTAATGTGCATTTTATTACTTTTGGCAATTGATTCTATCTGCAGGGTGATTGTAATGTCAATTACTATTTGTAATAATGCATAGTTCACAAAGTAAAGAACAAAGCTAAGTTTTATTACCACTGAATGCATTGTTAATGTGTGTCATTTGGTCACTGTGTTACATTTCGACGTATGGACCCGCATTTTCTGCACAATGTCTGAATCTTTTAGGAAGAGACTCCCCAGTCGTAGCATCCAAACAATTCGTAGCATCCAAACTGGGACACTTGCATTTGGAGAGATGTAACATTGTAACCAAATGGTACACCTTAATAATGTATTCAATAGGAATAAATTTTTGCTTCGTTCTTTACATTTCGACCTATTCATTGTTATAAATTGGTACTAACTTTACAACCACCCTGTATATTATAAATTTGAATTTTTTTATTTAAACGACACATAAAATGGTTCTTTTAAAAATCATTTTGTGTTGGACATGAACGACGTACTAAAGTGTTTCGCGTTCCTTGGGTAATGCGGCTTCACTGTTCTGAATATTCTGTGCAGTTTTGTCACGAAAACAATGCCTGACTGATTCTTCGTAAAAGAAACTCATTAATCTCGCACAGGAAATTACCAGGCGACAAAGAAATGCCATTGGCCAAACGACCTATAATTTCCTTTCGCCATCAAAATTCAATAACGACGTTAACTCACAAAAACGTGTAGCTGCGTAAAACACAATGGCGCAACTTGGTCCTTTCTCAATGTTCACAGTTATCGTTCTTTACAAAAGCGTTTAACTGCTGCTGTTGGCTGGGAGTTTCTGTGAACTGGAAATGGAACGATGGTTTTAGCGCGAATTTCTGGCCTCTTGAGCGCGTTAGTTATTTGAAAAATTACCGCGGCAGGCGCAGATATAGCTCAGGGGCAAAGCTAATTCAGTTGCACATGCGTTGAAGCAGACACGGCGTTGAATGCTCTATCGCAGCATACAGTTGGCGCATGTGAGCGTCACGTCCTTTGTTGGTGAAATAGGAAGCAGCAAAACGGTAGCGGTCGACACGCCCCGCCCCGCCACGCCACGCCTCGCGGCGCCGTGCAGCGCCGGCCGGTCCGCGGCCCTGTAATAGAGGGGAAATGGAAGTGTAATTACGGAGTGCGGCTTCTTCTGTTAGTGGGTGCGCAGTTTCCATTTGCAGCGTGAAATTCCAGTTATTAGTCAAGACTTCTGCTCGGGAATACAAAGTGCACGTCCCCCCTCTCCCCCGCGCACATTGTGTTCGTATGAATGTTGACCACTAGGTCGCAGCAGGGGTGCTCAGGAGGAGGGTAGTCAGCTGGGGCAATGCCTCTAGGAACATGCCTCAGACAGTCTCAGGGCCAGGGAACTTTTTTCATTTAAAATAAAAATGTATTTCTTTGTAACTAAAATTAACTGATCCAGGTTTTTTTCTGTTGCATTTATAATTGAATTCAGTTAATGATATTGATGCTTAGGAAGGGCGGAACGTTTGGTTGAAATAAAGTTCCCACGTGAATCTACAAACCAGCTCTCTTGTATTCTCTGGGAAGTCCTGGCTAGAAAAGAGACGATTAATTTATTACTATTATATTCGGAAACAACCTCTTTTGCAAACTCCAGCCAGAGAATTATGTAGTAGAGTATGGATCTGAATAATGATTTATTAGTTTTCGTTACAGCACTAGGAAGATTTCCCCAAAGACGCTTTCGTGCGAGGATATCCTATTATGTAATGTGTGTCCTGTCACAGTGAGTGCTACAGTGACAGGGATGTAAATAGAATTTATTGCGAGATAAATTTTTTTTGGCGGTCTACAACTACAATATTGAATATGGTGATTCTTTTCTGTGAATGACATTTTTATCCTCGAGTAGTTCTTTAATTTATGCTATTTTTATTGCTTTAAACATATACGTAGTTTTCGCACAATTGTGAATAAAAGACGAGCAATATTTAAAATATTAAAAACAAGATTTTCTCCAAATTAGGTCCCAATTTGTTTTTCTATTGTACTGAACCGATAACTTACTTGTATTATTTGCTAGATTTAAACAAAGTATAAAGGTCAGTGATCTCTACAGTGTATACTAATTGCGCACTCCAATAAATCTTGGAAAATATCTCACTAAAGAACAATCATGTCTGAAATGTCAAAGAACAAGTTTTTATTTTTACACTTAAATTACATAATAAATTAATTTATGAGAACAAAAAACCTCAGAAATTATTAACATCTACTACCTAATTTACTATAACGAAATCAAAAGATAAATTTCCAATTTTCTTAGTAATTATGATTGCCCTTTAATGTCCTTTCTCACGTTTTAACAAATTTTCAAAAAATAACTTGATGTGACTTTAACTAATTGTGACTTTATATAATACCATTTTCCTTTCTTTAATTTACTTGAAATTCCATCAAAATGTGTCATTAATTTTGCAGTCACTATTACAACATATTATTTATTGACAGTATTCTATGGAATAAATGCTCTGCAAAATATGCTTTGCGTGGATTATGTTTCTTACATTCGATTTTTGTTTCAGGTAAGTAAGCTGAGCAGGAGTAAGAAAGTTACCTCGCTGATGTTCGTAAGTACATTCTCTAGCACTCGAGTAGAGACTCAATATAGGACCACATTAGACTTTGGAACATTTTTATTGTAATCTTTTGTATTGATAACTAAAATTTTTCACTTTGTATTATATTTATTTATTATATTAATTCTTTTTTATTATTTTATTTGGAAATGTGCTAATTGTGTGTACTACAGTCTCCTATTTGTTAGTATTGATTTGACAGAAATGAAATGTGCTATTTGATAAAATGGCAATGAAAGGATGTTATCAATTCATAATGAGAAAAACAATATACATTCCTTTGTAGATTTTCAAAATCAAGAGCATTTTTGAGCAAGAAATCCATTGAAAACCTAAAAATGCAAATATCACAAGCAAATGTTCTGAAGTGGGGTGTAAAAATGGACGTGTGCATGTATTTGCATGTTGCCATTTCAACATTCTCGAAATGGTGGGGTAAAGTGAATTGCAGCACACTACAAATACTTCTGCACATTAAATTGGAAATATGTTGCATTACGCAAGAATGTAATTTATTCTTGTCGTAATTGGAAAACAGAAAGGGTGAAATTTGTAAACCAATTAATTAAAATTGTAGTTACGTACTATGGCCGTAATGTGACAATACGATTTCAAGGGAGATTAATATTTATTAAAACTCGACAAAGTAACTTCACTGGCAAGGCATTTAGTATTTCGCTCACTCATCTCTGTATTGACTTAAAATTTAATTTGAAATTTTATTTGAATTGACTTTGAAATTTAATTCATAATGATACAATCTTCGTATCGTAATCAGAAAGCTTACAAACTAAAAGAAAATAACGAAGTAAAGTAGCCCGTACATTTACTGTAGGCGTTGTCTTAGGAGCAACAGATAGCAACAGATTTTTGTTTGCAGCTTAACCAACATTGTAGAATTTATTTAGTACTTGTGTGTAGTGTTGGTATTTTCGGCGCACATTTTTTAGAGCTCTAGTTTTGCTAGATGCGAGATGAGTGAGAAATGGAGTTGGTTATTTTGATGACAGGACCATTACATCAAAATTGTATCTCGTTTGTCGACGCAAAATAGATACCACTGGTCGGGAGCGAATAATTTTGGTTATGAAAATTTTATATTAACGCTCGTTTTTATACGCTCTGGAATCCGCAGTATATTTTACTAACACTTTCTACTTAAACTTTTGTTACTGGGGAGCTATTGCCTATCATTTCTTTTCAATTTAACCAATACTAGTAAAGAGGTGGGGGTGGAATCAGGAGCTCATGCAAACGTGAGCGTATAATATCACGTGGTAACTTTTACGGCCTCGGTCGAGACTTAGGATGTAAATGTCACGTTTTTCATACATTAAAAATATATGATCCGTGAAATTTTAACTTAAGAAGATAATGTGGAAGAAAATACGAATGCTTCTGAAAACGTTAGTGTTGGAAATATTTTAGAATTCTCTATTACTTTATTAGTGATAAACATTTAGATCATATAGACATTTTGGCAGCAATTCAACTCTAATTAAAAATAGTTTTGAGCAATCTTCAGTTATAAATTTCTCTGATCGATCACAACAAACAATAGATAGTTCATGACATAAATAAAATAATTTTCTTGAGCTAACAAATTATAATATAATAATTAAACATCAATATTTAAAAAGTAAGTTTGGCTCTATAACATCAGAATATAAGGAGGAAGTAAGTAGATATAGATAATGAATTAGTTGCCATTTGAAGATAACAACAGAATTCATATCAGGTTTGTTCATCATCTTCAATTTCTTAAAATTGAACTGTTTTCACACGAAAAGACGATACATATTGGAGAGCGCGTACGAAAAAAGAAACGATTTTCCGCACAAATCCGATAGGTGGAGAATCAATCTTAAATCATCAAAACAGATTCTCACTTTAAAACGCCTCTTCTACCTAACAAAATTATGATGGTTCATTAGCAATTGAAACGTTGAAACTAATCACGTAACAAAAATAGCAGCGATAAAGTAAAGCGTCACGGTCAAGGACACCATTTTTCAACCCGCTTTTTTAATTAGCCTGAAAACGACAGGTTAACGGACAACTTGATATATTGGTCACACTAAATATGCTTTCATGCGTCAGAGGTGAATGTTCCCTGAATGGAAGTTGCGCACTTTGAAATGAATGAATGCACAAAATGTTCACTTTTGGTGTTCCACTTGAAAAAAATCACACTTTGCCCTTTGTTTCTCACTCACGTGAAAAATGTTTAATTCGTCCATTTTCAATGACATCAAATGCTCTACGAAGGTGACAAAGGTTATAGATGCCTACAAAAAAACATTAAAAGTATATCAGATACAATCATAACCTGGCCCACGAAATATTATTGGTACAGGATGGAACACCAGTCGCAACGTATGAATCTATGAAACGGTATATCCATCAGTCTGCCTATGAAGCCTCGGGTGAAAAAGAGGATTGGCAAAAAAAAAAAAATGGAAAATGCCCATTGTGGCGGAAAAAAATCACAAAGGCTTACAAAAATTTGTAGGCGAAATGATTTTCACTCAAGTTTGCAGTCAGTACTTGAAAGTCTGATCTCTGCTGGAATAAGTATCCTAAGTCGTTGTATTTCATTTCACGACGTAAACAATCATCTCGGAAATTCTATTCAAAATAATTTTGTATATTAGAGAAACGCATAACACAATTACCCTCTGAATGTTCATTTTTGTATATTTTATAAAACGAAATTATTTTAGAACAAAGTTGTGTCCTAGCAAAACTCAACTAATGCATGTCGTCATTCAACAAGGCAATGCCCACTTTATTTCGTTCAATACTGACGCTGCGTTAGCCATTTACTATAGATTTTCTCTTATGTTTCTCAAAGCAAGCCTACACTTCTTTGAAATGATACCGTAAAAACCGAGCCTTTGAATTTGGGGTGGGGTGGAAGTTGTCTTATTAATTTTTCTCGTAGTAGTAAAGCAACCGAATTAGGATATAATAAGCAGTACATACACAATAATGTATATCATCCAGGCACTGCAAAATATTGCTACAGAGTTAATCTCTGTTACTACATGAATCATTGTTCTTGGGATGCATATTGTTTTCATTTAATTTTCTTACGAAACTCTCTGGCTTATACTGCTATTCCTATTTCAAACCCAGGTCACGTGATGCCTTGGTGCAGGTCAAGTGTCTGACCTATCCATAATAATTTATAGTTTGTATAATAACCTCCTGTATTTATCATTTAGTAACTTGCCACAGACATACTTTGTAAATACTTGTGATTATGTATGAAAAGCTTGTGATCGCTCAAAACCTAGATGTTTATGCGACCTTTATAAACAAATCGAATTTTAAAAAATCGCTACAAGTGTTTTTTTAATAAGAGTATTTATATATTGTGTAAAAATATCTGGAAGTAATATATACATATGACAAAGAGAATATCTCAGATTATACGATAAATTTCATGCAAAATGACAGGTCCAGTTATTTCGAAAATCATTGTCGTTCAGGAAATTGGCTCACTTCACTTCAAACGTCATTTCAATTCTAACCGGCGAATTTCCAACCGGCTGTCGAGCCAGCGTAGACAGGACGATGTCTGCAATGGCACAAAGCGTTGCTTCGTTTCTTCATGTTAATGGTGAACGTGTCAAATAATCGCTTGTCACAGACTGGAGTACTTCAATAGTATCAAGGGTTTAATATTTACGACTTATTTCTGGCACGTGTTTAGTGTGAATTAATGTCTCATGCTTTTGATACATAACTCATGGTCCCCTACAAACTATTCTTGTTATAAAAGTCTTGGGGCAGTAACAAACCACGTCAATCAGCCACAGATAGTCTTCTGCTACTCATAATTGATAATACCTACCATAACACTAATTGATCAGTGACTTCATTCACAATTTGTTTTTATACAGCTGTAAAATCTGTGAATGGCTAGAGCAGCAATAATGTGAACTACAAGCTACACTTTGACCATAATAGTGACATTAGTATTTATGAAGTTTCGTGTGATTGGTGTGGTTTACATTGCTACTGACTCAAGCCCTTCATATCATGACACGTAGTAAAAGCGTTTTCTATATAAAATATTGTTTATGAAAATATTGAAGTTAAAACTTCTGGACGTGTAGTGTGAACTGATATCTCAGAATACTTTTGTGGAGTTGCAGGCCAACTACCGGGTTGCAGCGTCTTTGTAGTAATCTTCTGAGTAATCCAACTTGCATTTTCTAGGATAAGTGTCTAGTGAAACATGAATTCAATCTGCGTGCTCAGATGAAATGAATAAACTCATCATTTTTCATAAACTAATATCTTAGCTACAAAACCTAGGAACAATCGTTTACGTGCTTATCTAAAGCACAATACGTTAGTTCACACTGAGGGCGTTTTCAAAATAATAATTAGAGCACTCCAGGGGTTTTGTTAATTTTTTTAAATATTGGATTGAGTTCAGCGTTCATTATTATGGCGTTGAAGATCATGAATATGATTTTGAACGAAACTTAATTTTAAATAAATTTAATATATTGAATACATATGCACATCACACACTAGATACTAGAAAGAACTCGTTTGTGGCATGCGATGATTACCTGAGAGAAATTAATCGACAGATTTGCCATACCTCGCAGAAATGAAACATTGGCCGGGGCTTTTTGCCGGCGCAGAAGGGGGAGGGACAAATTGCGTTGCCACAAGTGACATTTAAAATTCAATTTTCTCGAGGGAATTTTTTAACGGTGTCTGATATTTTCCGTAACCCACGCAACAAAGAATCATATTTTTTGTCATGGAAGCTCTTGGACATTGTATGAATTGTAGTTTAGGTAAGCAATTCGAGAATAATAAGAAATCAAATCGTCTCGCTTTCAAAACCAACTCAGCGAATCATTCACGAATCATTCACTTCCATTTATTAGCTGAAGGTGTGTGATTTGGAAGCATATTCACTATGCGCACGATTTGTTGAACTCTACTTTTGCTTGTAATGGTAGCAGTAGAGGTAGGGGCGAGTTCCTATTTTGGTGGCAAATGTAGGAAAATCATTTCTGCAATTCGTTTACCGATGAAAATACGTATTCTATAATTTGCGAATGAAACTTTCTAGTTTTTTTGAAATATTGCTATTTTCGCACCTTTTAAATTTTATTTTTATTTATTTACTTTAACTTTTACTCATCTTCCAACTATTTATAGATAGAATGATGGGAAGGTAATCTGAAGCTCAAGAAAACGTGCGCAGATGATCTTCTCCCCCATACGTCACACGCAGTTTTTACTGTTTTTTGACTAAATAAATCTAAATCTAAATCATATTTTCGCAGCAGGATAAATGTTTTTTTCTGCCTTGTGATCGCGACCAGTTGCCTCGACTCAGTTGCTCGCACGGCGATATATCTCGCCAATAGAACGTTGCAGCAGGGCACGCTCCAGCCCTCAGGAGTCGACACCTCATGATCGATTATTGAAACAGTCCGAGCGTGCGGTTGACAGCTGCGCAGCGGTGGGCGTAACTGCAGGAAAGGAGGGGGGAGGGAGTGATGTCCATCTCTCCCTCTTTGGTACATTTCATGTATCTACTGCCAACTACGCTCGCTCCTCGTTCTCCTTCGATATTTTACATACTAATCTGCGCCCTTCAAGTTGAGTCATGTAACTCTCTTCTGTAGGATATCTAATAAAAAATAATAGTAATTTAATGATATTTCTTAAATTAAAATTAATAACAGAAAAAAAGGAGCAGGGAGTTTGAAATACCCTTAAAAGTGTAATTCTATTAATTGCACAAACTGTACCGTATTACATTATAAAAATCCAAGTGATAGCCAATGTAAAGGCAACTTCACTCCTTCGACAAACATGCGAATAATAGCCGAGCGCCACGGCTATTCGGGTTTGGGCGATCAGTCGCATGTAACATGCTGCATTCCGAATGTGGGAAATAAAATCATAGAATTGAGATGGAACATGTTTTGAACTTTAATTAAATGTTTTTCAAAATTTGATTTTCAAAGTATTACGAAAATTGGGACATTTAATGTGTTAAAGTTTTAAACATTTGAATTTGATTTTAGAGAAAATAGAAAAAAACAAAATAACTGAAAAAATCACTTGTAAAACCAATGTAAAGGCAACTTCACTCCTTCGACAAACATGCGAATAATAGCCGAGCGCCACGGCTATTCGGGTTTGGGCGATCAGTCGCATGTAACATGCTGCATTCCGAATGTGGGAAATAAAATCATAGAATTGAGATGGAACATGTTTTGAAATTTAATTAACTGTTTTTCAAAATTTGATTTTCAAAGTATTACGAAAATTGGGACATTTAATGTGTTAAAGTTTTAAACATTTGAATTTGATTTTAGAGAAAATAGAAAAAGACAAAATAACTGAAAAATCACTTTTTTACCATAATCTGACTTACCAATGTGTTTAGTGTTCTAAAATGAGTTTCATAGCACTGCTAATCACACTCACTTTTATTCTTTCCATAAAGAAGTCCACATACTGTAAATAATTTTTTTGACTTTTTCACATATGTGATTCTTTCTTTCAGTATCTTTCACCATTCCGTTCTCTTTGATAAAGCAATGGTCGTCCGTTTACACCGCGCTCATATCCTTGATCCTCGCGCGATGAGATCACGAGAACGCTTTCTGAGCGAATGACACGTTTTATTTTAGAACACGTGAAGAAGTGGAAGGCACGAATGATCAAGCCTCTCAAAACTCCACCGCGAAGGTTTGTAAACACAAATTTCCGACGAAAGACGGATCTGACCTTGTACGTTCCTCTTGTTCTCCCTAAACGATGTTTCCTTCTGCATTAATCAATTTAGATAGTTAACGTATACATCTGGGTGTCATTCTGAAAACTTCGGATACACACTTTAGACTACATTAGACTACTACTATTTAGATTTAAAAGAGAACCGTTATTTGTGGCAAGTTGATTATATTTAGTTTAGTTACATTCGCGTGTTTTCGTCAAAAATTAGTAGAAACGGGAAGCGTGTTGTGTTCAACACGAACTGAGGGTAGATGGAGATTATTCGTTCGTTGCGCTGGAGAAGGAAAAATAAATTTGTTATTCAGCATTCATGTATGAATACATTAATATAAATTCTAAATTTCATCTGGTCATTTTGAACCGAAACACAGGTACACAGATACATAAAATATCAACCGTTTTATCACCCCAAAAATACAAATGAGCTTGATTGCAGCATGTTTTACAAACCAGCGTTCGTGAATAGATATCAGCAGTATTATGAGAGAATGAGGGCGCATTAAGATCAGAATCGAACAAGGGCTAATATAAGAAGGAAAAATTGTATGAGTCAGACTTGAGGAAAACTTATCTCAACGGAAAAATGTCTTATTATAGTGCATCATATGCGCGAATGAATGTTACTGTCACACATATTTAATCATAGCATATTTTATTTTTTGTAATGATGACAACTAATCAAAAGCGAGTGTCCAGTCAAATATAATTATTTCAGTTTTGCGTAGTAAACGAGTTGAATCCCAGAAGGATGGTATATTATATAACTGCAAAGACTATGCTTTACTGCTTGAGCGTATCAGTTATTTGGAAGTCACATGTTTGAAGCAGGCAAGGCGTCTGGTATTTACTTAATACGTTAAAAGCCTGTCGGAATCTAATTCGTAGGCTGACTTCTTTGACCAGTGTCAGATTTTTGTGTTTTTTATCTCTTCTAGGAAAATGCCGGAGTATCACACTGAAGAACGGGTCACGGACACTGCGTGACCTTTCTTTTCACTCCCCTCCCATTTCAGAGAGCCACAAATTAAAACTTTGTGTCTTGCCGCTAAATGAAAGCATGTGATCTTTACTAAATCACGTAAGCTGACAGCAAAAATGAAATGAGAAATGTTCCATCACGTACTATTTTTCTGGAAAAGATACCAACGCCACAGCCGTTGTTGATTAATTTACAGATCAAAACAACAAAAATTGTTTGTATTAAATAAAAAAATTGTTTGTATTAAATTCTTTGTATAATTAATAGTTTGTATCGCACAAAATACAATGAAAACACTACCAGAAAGTTGAATAAAACTTGAAATCTACTTACAATTTCCAAACTTCCTGCAAGCTTGCTGTTTGTGGGCGGATGGTGAAGCTTTTTGTTGGTGTGTCCAGCAGTAATCCGCCAAATTGTGATCATCTTTCCTTATATCTTCTTTCCATGGCAGCACTTTTTGGAAGAAATCGCTCGCTGTGTCTGTCACTCATATCTCCAAGAATACATGGGAAGAAATACAAATAGGAATGAAGGAAATATGATTTTAGAGACATGTTTGTACCCTACAGTCTTGTAACACTACGTAAAACTTATCGTAGGCGTTTTTGATGAACGATAAAATGGGATATCTTTGAGTCTTTGATGTAAACTCGCCAAACACATAACAGAAAATATTTGGTGAATTAACATACTCGTCACTGAATATAAGAAACACGCGAACACCCACAAACAATACTCTTCACGTTAACGGATGCATAACTTCCAAGATTTTGTGATGTCACTAACAATTGACTGATGTAGCTGTAACTTTCTTTTACCTACAAGTGCCTTTTCCCCCCCTTATCTCCTCTCACCACTACGAAAAATATTACTAAAATAACAGTATGGAGTAAGCGCCGCGACAACATCAATAACGCAGCAGAACGCACATAAAATTGCGTTTCCAGAAGAAAGTCTAGGTGATAGCGGACAATGCTGCTCACCATTGTCATCTGGGAAACTGAAATACTCAACAGCCACATATTTTTATTCTGCGGCAAATTTCATTGTCACACTGCGAATCATATCACCTTCTCAAATCAGAGGTGGTATGCAGGAGGTACTCATATCCTAACCCGTTACAATCGGTACAAGGCGGCGGATAGGCTATGCATACCCTACATATACTGTTGACTATCGCTAGAAGAAAAAAAAAGATACACTGCTTAACTCGGCGGAACATGATTTTCTGAAGCATGAAGAGAGGAAAGAAAGAAAAATTCATGGAAACTGAAATGAGCATTTATAGTGTGAAATACGTTAATTAGTTACATTCATTTATGCCTTGCTTCTAATTTTAGGCAATTTGTTAAGAACAGATCACGTTCTATCACAAGCAAGAGATTTCATGTACAAGTACTTGTCGAACATTTGAGCTAGGGAGTTCTTTAGCAAACGTGGACACAAATACTACATGAATTAATAAATGCACATAACTCCGTTATATGGAGTTTATCACTATATTTTAAATGGTAATACATCATTTTTTCGACTTCCATTCCCCTAGAACAGGCTTGCCAACTGGATTTACATGTGCGCAGACGGGAGTTATCGCGTCGAAAGAGTTGCTTGTGGAAAGTGTAATGTGAGTAATGGGTAGGCAGCACCTTCTGACGATAGGACTAATGGTGCTACAGAATAGCAAACAGACGACGGACAAACAGACCGGCGGAAGGACATACATGTTGTCTTGAAGAGCTTTTTCAACGTGGTTGAAAAAGTAAATTAATACAAGCATGAAAAAAATATCCTATGCTTTAAATTGAAATTAAAATCATTATTTTTGTTTATCGATAATATAATAGTTGATATTTCTACATTTTTTGAGCGAGTATATATTTTTGTTACAAAAATGTAATGGAGGCCTCTTATTCACCTCAACACGTATGTAGTCAGCTAACCTACGGCTCTCTGTTTATGCCAGGCGCAGCGCATGTTAATAGTTGATATTTCTACATATTTTTGAGCGAATTTTTATTTTCGTTAAAAATGTAATGGATGCCTCTTATTCACCTCAACGCGTACGTATTCAGCTAATCTTAAGAAGTACTGCTCTGTGTGCACGCCCGGCGCGTCGCTTGCTTGCGCCCAATTCGCTCGCGGCTGACCGCGATTTTCGGGCGAGCAGCGCCGGTATGCGCGCGGCAGTCGATTTGAGTTGTGACGTCACGCCGGCCACGGGAAGCCCACGGGCGCACGTGGCGACCTTTCACCTTCCACCTCGCAGCCCTTCGCCGCCCCGGCGCGCGGTTGGCAGCCCTGCGCAGCCACGAGAGGCCGCTCGAGTTGCGCAATAAAATGTCCCGCATTCGCGACAAAGTGCAGGGAAATTAATGTAATTCTCGAACCCACACCGTGTGCTTTTCATGTCCAATCACTACCCAGGAGAAATGCCACGGCTTTTACAAATACGCTGCTGACTTATTCATAGAAATGTAAATTTGGCGAACTTTTCGATGTTGTGGGAGGGCTGGCTGACCAACAGAAACTGTTTCTCAGGGGTAACTTCAGTGTCACCTATGATTCAAAATGATGCCTTACATTTACTTGGCCTCAAACGTAATTACTTTGACAATCAAATCATAATAAAAATAACTATGTATCTATTTGTAATAATGCTACAGGGTTTTTATTTATTTTTTTGTATTGTTAACAACCGAGCAAAGTGGCTAAAGGCGTAGCGAGCTGACCTCGCATTCGGCAGGCCCGGGTTGAATGCCCTTACCGGCCATCCTGATGGGGGTTTTCGACGTTCCCCTCGGTCAATCAAGCGAATGCTGAGATGTTTCTACTGAAAGGCCACGACCGCAAAACCGGCATCGCTAGCCGAATTCGTTAAAACGTGAAGTCGCGAAAGTTATGCGAATTCGCGACATCGCGGGTTCCTGGATGGGTGGGGTTCCCGACAAGGAACTCCGGGATCTAACGGCGACGAGGCCTATTGCCCTTTATGGGACAAATAATTTCTAAATACGAAAATAAATTGTTACCGGCGAATAATTTCACATCGCCTTCAATTAATTGCAAATGAATTTACGATCGTATTTTATTTTTCCTAATGTGTCAATGTATTTTAAGCTTTTTATTGATTTATTTCAGTCAGTTCGTGTAGAAAATTATCAATGAATGATAGAAATTGTTCAAAAGATGCAATTTTCAAATATTAACCGAATAGTTCTATGCAGCTGATAAATTATATGGAATAAGGAAATACACAATTAGGAAAATCCTCCAGTGATACGTACACATTGCACTCAATGGAAACGCCATTCATCTGTTATCTCGACTCGATTAGGGATACAATTAATCATCCGATACCAACTTTTTCTTTTTTCCATTCGCCTACTCTTCACGCGTTATTCTTGCGAGTAAAATGAATTGTTTAAAATAATTTTTGATTGTCAATAAATAGCTGCTTCTGATTTCAACGTAAAAAACAAAATGTATTGGTTTTCATATCTTATCACCTGATATTGGTTAATTACAAACAAAGTGTACGACAATGTGAGTTTCGCCTAATGAAATATTACAGAGACTATTCCACTCATGAAATTAAAACCAATAGTGCTCAACTATACAAACAAAATGCCCCAATTAGAGCGGTGCATCTCAAATAGTTTATCGTTTCTTCTATCCGATTTGTCTTACCGCTTGTACCTACTACCCAATAATAAAGTGTGACTCATCTATCTTAGAAGGTGTTATACATAAATCGCTATGTCGAATCTAATAAACAGCGTAACGTATGTACTACAACATTATCTCTTATTTTAACATACGCTTTCAGTTAATTTCAATACTTGGCGCATTTTGGAATTCTGTTGGATCTAATTTCACTCGTGGATTAAATACCACTCGTGCTTTGGAAACTCTCAGATAAATCTCCTCACTTCGTGGGTCGGGAATTTGTCGACAATTTCCAAAGCTCTCGTGGTATTACCTATAATAATGTCCTTCAAACGTTACCCCGAGTGAGGAGAGGAGTTGAATAATACTGATGTTAAAATTAATATTTAATTAAAACGAAATTTCATTAGTAATTATTTCACAAAATTGTGAATTTTAACACGCTTAGAAATAAAGATCAATAGACGGCACTTTGGTACCCTTCCTTGTCAGTTGTTTCCTCATCCGTTCATCTTTACTCTCCGATCCGCCTGAAGCCGCTTCAAGTCCTCAGAGTGAAGGCGCTGCTGCACTGATACTGTGACCTTTCACCCCCTTCCCTTTGCGTAACCCTGCTCGGCCCCTGCCCGCACCTTCGCCCTCGCCCTCGCCGCCCCGGCATCGGCAAGCGGGCGCGCATCGCGCCTCATCTGTTTCTTAAAAGCCTGCCGTTCGCCGCATGAATATGGATCGCGCCGCGCGTCGCCAAAGACGGCGTGGAGCGCGAACGCAGGGAAGTGGAGGAGGGGAAAGGCTCTGGGGCAGCGAGGGGTTGGGGAAGGGGGAGGGGGAGGGGGAAGCAGGTTGCGACCTTGTGATGAGACGAGGCCACCCTCCGGGCACAAAGCGTTGGTGAGGAGACGGTGATTGCATTGATGGCGCCCGAGAGAAGGCAGCTCCGAAGTGAACGGAGAATAATGGTAATAATGAGAGAATAACAACTGGATTGATTGACAGATTATTCCGTGATTCCGGGATCTTAAGCGGCTATCATTGTGAGTCCCGTAAGTGTAGTGCACGGGAGCTGACGGTGTTCTTCTTACGCTGGAGGGTGAGATCCGACGCCACCCTTCACGTCGGTTTGCGGGTTTTCCCAACCCAGGTATCTCCCACCAGCGAGGCAAACTCTAAGCTACCGACGTGTGGAAGTGCAGTACGTGGAAGTGTTTATTAGAAAGGGATAAGAAAGGGAATATAACCCGCAGTCCCTGGACCCATTTTGTTGGGTGCTTCTTCGGCATTCGCGTGATGTTGATCATAGTAACCACGGAAAATGATCCACCAGAGCAGCCGACCGCCAGGATTCTCCTTCAGACAACGGCTGAATCCTATCTAGCTAGTGTCGCAAATCCTGCCACCGACGGGACACGAACCCTTGGACCTCACGAGCACAGAGCTGCAGTGACTTCAATGGATGCCTTGAGGCAGTGCAACCGGTACAACAGTTGATCAATTGCTGTTTGCCAGTTGGTCAATATTGTGTATATTAGCTGATTGTGCCAATTGGCGAGTTTGTAAAATTGACTGTAATCAAATTATATTTAAAGCAATTTTGGGAATTTGAACAGCTTAAGAATCATTTAACATATGCAAAACTGGCACAATAATGCGAATACAATGTCCATTTATTGTAGAAGTAATGTTATTCCGGCGAATACGAAAACATCGGAAAACGCCCTTTTTAGTGGAAAAATAATAAATACATTTAAAGATAGATAAGACCTGCATCGTGAAGGGCAAACATCATGGGTCATACTGACACATTCTATCTGTGAAGGTTAACATTGTTAGTCTGTCTGATGTGAGAAAGACTTGTAGCATTCTCGGATGCAATGAATTCTATTCAGATATCACGAATTTTCAACGTTAACATATATACCATACACAATATTCTATTGCGTATTAAAATATATATAATGCTACGAATGTCTTATTTTTAATGTAATTATGTAAATATGATAATAAAGAAAATATAAATTTTGAATAAATTGTGAATTTTCCCATCTTCTTACTCGATAATGTGAATATATATAATGTATTAGAAAAATAAAACCAATTATATATATATATATATATAACCATATTTATATAATTATAAAATATTTATAACCTCTTTATTGATGTCAATGACTCAGAAGCTCGGAAATTGGTTTTATTTTTCTTCGTACAATGAATAAGTAGAATTACTATTTTCTGAGAACAAAATTATCGAGCAGAAATATTCTCTGTTTTTATGCGACAACTCAGTAAAATCCAATTTTATATGCAATAAAATTACGAGCTTAGTTTCGTAGTTGGACGAAGATGCTTCCATAACAAAACTCATAAAATCTAGGCTATCTGCTTTAACAACTAAACCGGTTGCCATCGGAACGTTTTCTTCCCTTAATGAATAATAGGCAAGGTCTTAACCTTACTGTTCCCAATATTTCTCTTTAAAACGGTCCGCTCCGCTTTAATTGCAAGTTTGCCGGTGTCGCCAGTTGAGGCGGAAGGATCGAACTGGCGAGAGGGCAGAGACCTGGAGGAGAGCACGCCTCCATGGAGCACCGATAGATCGCGCTCGTCGCTGTCCTCGCCCCCTCCCTTCCCCGGCCCACTCCGCCGACGCCAGAAGAGGTCTGCCCGGCCCGGGGGTGGGGGCGAACAATGGCAGACCCTCGGAGGGCTCCCCCCCCCCGTCGGTCACCCTCTGGCGGCCTGTGGCGCTGCGGTCGGGCTCCCGGGGAAACTCAGGCTCCTGCAAATTGTGAGGGTTTGCGGCTGCAGAAGAATGTCGCTGGATAAAGAGATCACGACGTTTGTTGTTGATTTTTTTTCACAGATTTGATGAACCTACTATTACGCCTCACAATGGTTTTACCTCTTACCTTCGGGGTTACCTCTTTCTGGTATTTTCGCCAGCGGTGCACTGGCCCTGACGAGACAAGCATCCGATACGTGTGATAGTGTAGTGCTTTTAAATGCAAGCGGCGCGCGAGCGTGTGTGTGTGTTTGTGTGAGCGAGAGGGAAGAGTCTAGGAAACGGGAATGGAAGAAAAGATTGTGCGCGGTCATCGCTCATTTGTTAAGGTATTACTCCAAGTTTCGCCCGGTATTGATCGAAGAAACCATGAAAAACTATCAAGCAGAGCAGATGGCCGCTGGAATTCTCCTCCAGACGGGGTCGGGAGTGTTCAGTGGCTGAATTCGATCTAGCTATCTAGATAAAGTTGAAAATCCGCCACCGTCGGGACTCAAACCCTAAGACATTTTGGTCAGATACACTGCGGTGGCGACAGGTATTGTTATGAGCTCTCTCAGTCGGTCAGTATTCGCAAATAATGGAATGGATCTACAAATGCATGCGTGTGTGTGTAAAAGAAGAGAGGGTGAAGAAAAATGGAATATGACGGGGAAACTTGGAAAGGGGTGGGAGGGGAAAAGATGAAAGTTAAGAAGAACGAATGTAATTGTTTTGAAGTGTTAGACTAACTTGAAGACATGGGAAATGGAAAAGTCTGGACCAGAATAATAATCATAGAAATACACAGTACTATATTATTTATACAATTGATTTAAAAACAGATATAATTAGAGAGAAAATAGTTTCGGTTTACAGCTAAATGAATTTTTATCAACTTGAGAAGAGAATATCTGCAATTCCTCCACTTTCAATAGATATTAACTAATAGTTTTCTTTTATTTTGTCACAGTACTTGTATATCACTTCTAAGAAAGACACAATGATAAAACTACTTAGTACTAATGTAACGTGATACAATCAATTGCCTAACCTGCCTACATGTATGCTATTATTATTGAAAATTAATCAAAGAGCGTTATGCAGAGCAGATACATTGCTTTAATATAATAAACAAAGGTTTTGGGGAGTAAGCGTTTCAAATATGTATTCTTGTCATCAACTGAACAAACTTTGTTTTAATATTCAATTTGCTTCGTACCGTGGTCTTGAGCCTTTATTTATCACTCAAAGCCATGTCAAAATGACTCACGTTTTTTGTATTTTGTTTGACTCTTTCACGTTCAGTAATTTTTAGCCCTTCTATGAAAGTCACAAATCAGGAATGCTGTTAGAAAAGTCACCGGTGGCATAGAGATAGGCTGTTTTCTTTTATGACGTGAATGTTAAGGGCTGTGATATTCAACGTATTCCCTTTATAGAACGCTTCGTTATAAAGTTTAGGCATTGTAGAGAATATAAAAACAGCTTTTATGACAGCAGCAACTTCAATGGTGCTTGACAAGGTCAAAGATGATCGTTATTAAATTTTACACATTGGAGCCTTTGAAGTAAGCTTTGCTTAATTAATACACAAAATTAATTTTGATCAATGGAAAGAAATTTCTTAGTTTTTAAAGAGTTTTAGTGAATGGTAGTAAACTCTACGGCAGTTAAAGTGCACATTTGTTATCTAATCAATTCATTTTAACATCGTCCTTTTCTAAGGATGTAAACGAGACAGAGTAAGCTTGAAGCGATAGTTCACTTTGGTCTTATTCCGGAATTCGTCCGAAACTGATATAAAGAAGTCTCCAAAATGTCCTATCAGAGCAACCTGTCTATTTTTATCCCGGCAGTGGAAGGCCTCGACACGGATATTGAGCTGGTAAATACGAATGATACAGTGAAATAATTACAACAGTTCTATACTGCTTTTTATGATTCAAAAACATTTCTCGATCGCAATTACATATGATACAGCATGCACGTTATTTGTGGGGAATTTGAAGAGTTATCAACTGAGATGGTTTGCCTCTGGGATACGAAAATTGTGAAAGGTAAATCCACATTTACAAGAGATTAATCATCTAATTGGAAATTGATCTAATTACCATTCGTCATGAAATGTTTTGTCTCATAAAATACTGGCGCGAAGCAACGATTTCATTATCCCTGGAACTTGATTTATGAGTATTAATATCCTAAATTAATTTCTAAGCTCGTGGCGAGAGAGGTTTGTCAAATATTCTGCAAGCTCTCAGAAACTCAGAAGTGGTGAATATGCGAGCACTTTGTGTCCCACTTACGACGCTAAACCAGTCACCATCAAAGACCGAAAATGTTTGCGAATGTTTTTTAGAGAGAAAGAAGAGATGAGGGGAAAAATGAACGAGTAGAGTGCACTTAAAATAGAGCAAAAAATGAAGGAGGCAAACTGATCAAGAAAATGGGAATGCTATAGCAATGCAAAGTCGCAATAAGTATACAAAATGTGTCTGTAGTTTATAAGCTGGAAAAATAATACTTAAATACTACATTTCATTGAAATAAACAACTCAAAATATTAGCGAACACGCAGTTTCAAATTAAAGTGCATCGAAGTTCCGAACAGTTCATCATTTTTAAAGCACTGAAATAGAAGTTACGCATACTTTTCGTGATGTACGAGTACGAAATAATCTGATATATCAAGGATACTTCACACTAAATGTTTCTGAAATACGTTCTCTCTTACTCTAAGTTTTTAATTCTAAGTGGCTTATGCTACAATGAAATAAGTCACACAATGGCCATGTGCTTATTTATCAAAACAAATTTATGAACATATTCTAAGAAAGAATGTCACAGAATGATACGATCAAAACTACGACATCGTAGCCTTCAAATTATGGCAAATTTGTTCATTCGAAAACTGAACAGAAACTTGCAGAAAACTGTTTTAGAGGAGTTTTCCAGAAACATGAAAATCAATAAGCCAAGTTTTCATTGACGTTATGAAGCCTTAAATATAACCATGGTAGTGAAGCTACAAAGGAACTGTGAGTGATGTAGAAACAAAATTAGTGTCCTCTATTTCATTATCTGGAAATTTCTAAATGAAAAGCTTTATGAGATTGTCGAGGAAAAAAGGTTTCTTTGACAATGTGTAAGTTGAGGAAAGAGATCGTCGGCGTTGTTGAGGCAGGCCATACACGCCTATTGTGTCATTATTGTCATTAGGGCTTGATGAAACAAATCTCGTTTACAGATTTTAAGCGATATTTTTAAACGTATATCACGTAGAAAACGGCAACTCGACAACTTGAAAAGGTTCATTATATTGCTTCCACTCCACTTCACCATTGTGCGCGTGATTTTTGTGTTTACTCTTTCATTGTAAAGTCTCAAACCCTTTTTTGTTCAATGACCGAGAGAACGCGTTTCTTCCTTATTAAACAAACATTATTTTTAACCTCATTTCCAAATGTTTACTCGTTTTAATTATTATTTATAATGACCATTGAACTTCTTTTAACAACTATCACCTGGCCTAATGACGTTGGCATTGCCGAGAGAAACGTTTTTCATTCTTCAGTCCCCTCCTTCGATGAAAAAAAGGTCGTGAAAATCGGCATCTAATTCTTGGCCAGGGATCTTTCTCATTTAAGGAAGAAAAAAGACAGAGAATTCTGAATATCTGCAGCTCTCTAGAGATCACGAGGGGGCGAATGCGATGAAGAGGCGAGGCCTGGACGAGCGCCAAGACGAAAGACGTCCTGTGAAGAACTGGCGCTTGTACAACGATAGCCTCAGACGACGATCAAAATCATCTTTAGGTCTTGGACTTTTAGGTTCCAAAAAACGAAAAATAAATGTTTTATACGTGCTTAATAATGGGAAAATATGTGTTAAAACGACAAAAATATTTATTTATTAACCATACAAACCCCAGTAACCAAGATCGAGAGAAGACTGGAAGGAAAACTTGACGTCACTCTCTTCAACGTTATGCATTTTGTGTCTGTGTATCTGAGGAAGGTTGGGAGCAGTTCGTGTTTTGAGTGTATATTATCGCTTGGAGTGTCATTTACTGAATCGACAGTAGTATTAGAATGGGCCTCAGAGATTTTCACAGGCCGTGAACCAGATTCATTCCACTCAATAAGTGAAGTCCCACAGTGACCAACCTCTGCACTCCAAACTGGCAAGTCTTTCTCCATTTATCGAAAAACTCGAAAGTATAAAGTTTGCAAATGCTCCAAATAGTCATTTATTCGTATAAAATGTAGCGAAATAAGTAATAGTAGTTTTTGATGAAGATATTTACTTTTGTGTAACTTACACAAAATATTTATTTTTAGGGGCTATTCAATTTGGTTTATAGAAACTATTGGACGCTAAATAAATACTTACTTAAAAGTCCTAGCCCTATTTATCATCTTATTCATGCTCAGACAATTGTACTTACTGTTATTTCCATCTCCTTGGTGGTTGACCAACATCTCTTCTTCCTTGTGGGATATAATTATTCCCAAAGAACTTTGGGCTTAACCTTAATACGTTTTTGATCGTCATACATTCGTTATGTTTTGATAAATCTTGGGATTTATATTGGATATGAAAAACCTTCGAGGGTTACTAGCCCCCTGCAGATTTGGTTGATGATGGGGTTGTCATTTCGAAGCCAACAATCTTCCTATCCTATGTACTAGCACCTTAGGAATCGTTGCTCTTCCCACTTATTGTCATTAAGGGCTTACATGGGACTTCTGTCTTTCGATACTATTGATAATTGATTTTACTCGTAAGTTGAACCGTTCACAAGGAAGCAGATTGTTTGAAGAGCCTATATTCCAAATGTCGTGTGAATTAATTTCAGTTTTGGGCCTCATTTGCAACATTTTTGAGCTACTTTATTAATAATTTTAAGTATTAATAAGACATAGGGAGAAACAATAGAAAGGCCGTGAATTTTGTCGCTACAAACAGGGTTGTGTCTGAGAAGGCTTTAGAGAATGCTCAGAAAAAATTCAGGACAGGAGAAGATCTTGGCGGGGAGAGCGAGATTCAGTAACATCACATTTGCAAGAGAAAGTAAAATAAACTCACCAGAAAATCCGAGATCTCGAATCCACCACGAAAGTACATAAAATCTTATAAATGGCACGTAACCTAACCACAAAATTGAAAGGGATGGACTATTTTCCCCGTAAACCAAGTTAGTAAACGATTCTGCGGTTAGGGGTGCTAGAGTCAAACTATACTTTTTCTGTACCAAAAAATGATACGTGGGGCGCGATATGGGGCGCGTGTGAGAGGGGGCGCGTGCGAGAGGGGGCGCGTGCGAGAGGGGGCGCGTGCGAGAGGGGGCGCGTGCGAGAGGGGGCGCGTGCGAGAGGGGGCGCGTGCGAGAGGGGGCGCGTGCGAGAGGGGGCGCGTGCGAGAGGGGGCGCGTGCGAGAGGGGGCGCGTGCGAGAGGGGGCGCGTGCGAGAGGGGGCGCGTGCGAAAGGGGGCGCGTGCGAGAGGGGGCGCGTGCGAGAGGGGGCGTGTGCGAGAGGGGGCGCGTGCGAAAGGGGGCGCGTGCGAGAGGGGGCGCGTGCGAGAGGGGGCGCGTGCGAGAGGGGGCGCGTGCGAAAGGGGGCGCGTGCGAGAGGGGGCGCGTGCGAAAGGGGGCGCGTGCGAGAGGGGGCGCGTGCGAAAGGGGGAGCGTGCGAGAGGGGGAGCGTGCGAGAGGGGGCGCGTGCGAGAGGGGGCGCGTGCGAGAGGGGGCGCGTGCGAGAGGGGGCGCGTGCGAGAGGGGGCGCGTGCGAGAGGGGGCGCGTGCGAGAGGGGGCGCGTGCGAGAGGGGGCGCGTGCGAGAGGGGGTGCGTGTGAGAGGGGGCGCGTGTGTGAAGGGGCGTGTGCGTGAGGATGCATGAGGGTGAGAGTGCATGTCTGAATGTGTGTCTGTCTATGTGTCTGTGTGTCTGTCTGTGTGTGTCTGTATGTCTGTCTGTGTGTCTGTCTGTGTGTCTGTCTGTGTGTCTGTCTGTGTGTCTGTCTGTGTGTCTGTCTGTGTGTCTGTCTGTGTGTCTGTCTGTGTGTCTGTCTGTGTGTCTGACTGTGTGTCTGACTGTGTGTCCGTCTGTGTTTCAGTCTGTCTGTGTGTCTGTCTGTCTGTGTGTCTGTCTGTGTGTCTGTCTGTCTGTGTGTCTGTCTGTGTGTTTGTCTGTCTGTGTGTCTATCTGTCTGTCTGCTTGTCTGTGTCTGTCTGTATGTGTGTATTTCTGTCTGTGTGTCTGTGCGTGTGTGATGCCTGTGTGTCTGTGCGTGTGTGATGCCTGTGTGTCAGAGAGTGTGTGCCTCTGCGTGTGCCTGTGTGCAAGAGTGGCTTAGGCGGTTCCCACACAAGAGGCGGAGGCGAGGCGCTTTATGCCGCTCGCGCGCCGCGGCGCAACTCCTTCGCGATTTA
Organism: Gryllus longicercus; assembly: GCA_038098605.1. Classification (NCBI taxonomy): domain Eukaryota; kingdom Metazoa; phylum Arthropoda; class Insecta; order Orthoptera; family Gryllidae; genus Gryllus; species Gryllus longicercus. The sequence goes on from JAZDUA010000139.1 coordinate 3,194,963, forward strand.
TTATTCAAACGCCCCCGGCGAAGTCTGCGCGGATGAGCAGCGCCGCCGCCCCCGCCGCCTCCACCGCCGCCACCCACGCGCAACGGAGCGCAAGACGCCCAGCCGACGGAGCAGCAGCCCCGAGGGAGTGCCAGGGATGACAACGTATCATTTATCTTTTATCTTGTTACTCGAGGGGACAAGTCACAGTTACAAATGAAGTAATGATTGATATGGTTTGGATCTTGTTGGAAGACGAAGATTTGCTGAGCTTGCTCAGAAATAAGCGTTTCAGTGCGAAACAAAAATTATTAGAGTTTTGATGAGAGAAGTGTTGCTGTACGACATATAATACGTTGTCCACGATGTTTGCTCATTGTAGATATAAGTGGAAATTGGTAGTAATGAAAATATTAAAATGTGAACGGTGAATGGGGAAATTGTGATTTTGAAACTGCATTGGAAATCAGTGTTAAATATGAATGAACTTAAAAAACGTGAAAAGAAAACACTCGTAAAGCCGTAAAAATATTTCCTGCAATCACATATGGAATTATTTTACAGAGGAATTCAGGAACTTCTGTTTTCTGAAAAAATGTTTTCATTTTTTCATATTTGTTCTAAACTATATGCACATTTATCCCATTAATTGGACATTCCACTGCTTCCTGGATAATAAAAAAACAAGGAACTCTGTGCTTCTTTGCCTTTCGGTATGATACATAGGAGCCACTTGTCTTTCAGAAAGAAAAATATTCAAATACCAACACCATCGGATTAATTTTCTAATTTCTTAATTCTTACCATCTTTAAAAAACTAATCAGAAAATAATATTCTACATTCTCATCGCCGAATCTCTTTCCTTCACTCACATTTTCTTCTTACGTTCGCATCTAACAAAGCAAAGTTAAAAACGGAAGAAAAATATTGCTGGATCATTGTAGCAACTTCCTCCTCCCCACCAAACAAATGTCAACAGGACCAGGCTCCAAACATGAGTTATTAAGCTTGAAACGGGTAAACGACAAAGCCTTGCTACTGATGAACCCTGCTGCAGCAAAGGAGACTAAAGTTGCCGGAGCGGGTGCGTGGCGGCGCTGCGGGGCGCTAGAGAGCAACCGGGACAAACGGCCTTGGGGCGGTAATAAGGACGTAGCAGCGCCCGTGGAGGTGACGGCGTCGGCGACAGCGTCAGCTGGAGGGAGGGCGCAGGGCGCGGAGCGAGCGAATACTGCTCGAGACGCGACGCAACGCGACGCGACGCAACGCGACGCGACGCATCGCGACGCAACGCGACGCAACGCGACGCAACGCAACGCGACGCAACGCGACGCAACGCGACGCGACGCGACGCGACGCAACGCGACGCAACGCGACGCGACGCGACGCGACGCAACGCGACGCGACGCGACGCGACGCGACGCGACGCAACGCGACGCAACGCGACGCAACGCGACGCAACGCGACGCAACGCGACGCGACGCGACGCGACGCGATGCGACGTGACGCCGCTCCGCGTCGCTCCGGCGACAATTGCTGTGTGAGCGCCGGCTGCACAGTGGGGCGGAGTCTCTACCTACGCGAACCTTAAACTAAATTGTTTTATTCATTGATTGATTAGTGGTTCTGGTCGTGTCAACTGCTAAGGTCTATAATCCCGTAACAGTAGTACATGTATTTTCCTCATGAGGTAGCGGTGATCTTCCCCTGCTGGATGGTGAGATCCGGCGCCGACCAAACGTCGGCTAGTGGGGTTTCCCCATCCCAGTATCTCCCCCAAGAGGGGTGCCGATCCAGCCAGGACAAGCTCTAAGCTCCCGATGGTCTCTTGGCACGTAGTGTAGTGCATGTTAGGGTAAATAAGAGGTGAGGGTTGGGCAAAGAGGAAAGAAGGATCGCGTTCGGCTCCTAGCCCTACTGATTTAGCATTCGCCTGGTATTGATCGGAGAAGCCACGGATCAGAGCAGTCGGTCGTCAGAATTCTTTTACAGACAGCGACTGAATACGACCTAGCTAGGAAGCTATTGACGAAAATTCTTCCACCGTCGAGACTCGAACCTAGGATCTCCCGATCAGAGGCACCGTATCACAAAACAATATTTCACAATATCAAGCATAGCAAGTAGAACAAATACTGAAAAACATAGGACTGGGACATGCTGACATGCAACAAGCTTTTCCAATGCTTTTTCAACGTTCTATACGAAGCTTGTAAATACATATTGCACGTTTCTAGCAATATTTACTGTCGATGAAGGATGAAGAGAATTGCCAGATGTTTAACGTATGTTGCAATGATATTTTACACAGTTGCAAATAATATTATTTTTTTGATTAAACGGTTGAATATGTTTAATTTCCATGATTGGATATTGAGTGAACGTCTATTATCTATTTATTCAGTTGTATCTCTTAAAGATAACATCAAATTGGCTGTCTGCAACGAGTATTTATGCCCAACAATTCATATTCTTGCACAAAAAATAGTGATAGAAATCCAGCCTTTAACTCCGAACTCAATATTAATCTCTTGCCAAACCATATGTAGTTTCTGAACAAATCAGTGAAAAATCACCATAATTTAAAATATTATTTTATTAACTACATTGTTTATTTTATAGATCAATCACGTAAAAATTAGTCATGCATTTTTTGTACCGATTCGAATAATTTACTTAATATTACATATCAATAACGAATGTTTCCTGATGATAACTGTACCATATGGTATTAAAAATATTTAATGCCAAATTGCCAATTTTTATAAAGGCAATCTGTAAAAATTTCGAAGTTATAAACAGTTGGTGCCTAAATAAGAGGATACTATTGATGAATGAATTGTAAAATATCCCCCGCCCCCAAAATGAATATGGTAACCTCAAAAAACATCATACCTTTTAATCAACCAAAAGTGTTGACGTTATTTGGAGGACTTATGTTTCATGTCCATATTTCTTTCATTCCTCCTGTGCTGCCATGCCTTCCATGCTGCCTTGCGGTGATGGTTGTGGACCCAGCGGGAGGCGTCATCGCTGACTTGTGCGTGAGGGGGGGGTCAAAATGGCGGCGGGGAAAGGGGGCAGCAGCCCGGGCGGCGATGCGGAGCGAACGCCGCTGCGTCGACAGCTGGGCTTCGGGGAGGATGGACGCTCCGACATGGAATCGATTTCACCATTTCCATTTGTTTAAACTGGGACTGGAAGTCCCGGAGCACACGCACACACGCAAACGCATATGTCCAAAGTAGGACTCGACCCCACAAATCTGTTAATTGACGCGCGACGATTTTCCTGTGTGAACCCACCCCTGTTCCGCACTGCTACCCATGGTGGCAGTTATTTGATTTTTTGTCGTTGGATTTTAAGGTTTACTCCTCATGATGCGACATGTAGTCCACCTCTCCATATTCTCCGACACCGCGCCGCTATGATCAAAATATCTTCCTAAATTAAGTAGCCACTATCAGTAATGGCAATCGAATCCGCAACCTGGCTGACTGAGGAATTCCATGAGCTCATCTCAGCCACTGATATATTTTCGTTGACACTGTGGTACCCAATACGCCCATTTGAGCTTTTACGAGCTTCAAAGAAAAAGGGATTGGGTTGAATCACGTGGCACGTTCCTTCTACACTACCGGTTTTCTCGGTTTTTGGAGCACTTACTAACCATTTTCACCCACATCGTTGGAGTGGAGATGATGGAATGCGGGTTAACAATGATGAACATGGGGCTGTTAGAAGGCATCCAAGTTTCGAATGTATGCCGAATACATCCATTCCTTACAGATTTTATACTCACAAAATCCGATTAATAGTATTTCCTTTTTTCTAAACAAAACACATGCTTGCATTATTACCGGTATGTATTGTTGAATGGATAAATGTTTTGAAATTGTTAAAATATAAAGTTACAAAATCTTATGTAATTAAAAATGTAAATTTTACTATAACGTGATGTAAAAGAGATTTTCATCGCTTATAACCATGCAGTTTTACTGCGATCTGAAATAAATTAAATAATAAAAAAAATACACGGTTCTTTTGGCGAACGATTTTGGGAGTTTAGCAAACGCGCACATGCGCACAACGGCTTCTGAGGCGGAAGAGCTGCTGTATTTGCATGCTAAACTCCTGATATTGTGTCTGTATATCGGTTCTAAGGAATCCACGGCTAAGTTGGACTCACGCCCCAAGGTTCTGCACCAGTTGACCAAAAAACACTAATAGACCCGGCAATGCTTCGCTATTGTAATGTATTACACTTCACAAGCCGCTGGCCACGTGATTGTTAATCACGTTTTACGCCACTCTCTGCAAAAAATATAGTTGAGAGACTTTCTCGTGAGTATGGATTTGTTCTACGTCTTGATTTGGACATAGATGTCAAGCATTCTATGTAAAAACGTTTTCCTTCAAGTTTAGGCATGCATTCGCTATGCCAACTACTTGGAGAAATTTTATTTACTAGTCCGAGGTAATGTTAAAGTAATAATTCCGGTCGATATTTCACAATAGCAGGGACAGAATATGTAGTGATGACGCACTTAGTACTTGAGAGTTCGGCGGGTTGCGGTGAGCTTCTGATCACGGGCGCTTGAGTCAGCGAGCCTGCATAAACGCATAAAACGTCAACAACGCTTCCATTTTGTGTCTATGTATGACAGACATACATACATACCCATTGTATTTATGCGTGAATCGTTTGCTCAAATGCAAGCAATATGTTGACAAAGTTTTTTTGCATTCGGATGAACCCGTACGGCAGCGCATAAACTACGAACAGCCAAACACACATTGATTTTTATATATTAGATTACAGTCAATTTAATAATTTATTTAATTTATTTTTTGTGTAATTTATTTTATTATTTAATTTATTTTATTATTATATTATTTTTATTGTATTATTTTACTATTTTATTTATTTTGTTATTTTATATATTTATTTATTTAGGCCTATATTACTTATTCCTTTTTATGCTTTCGGCACACTTCGGTCGAGTGTCGTCGCAGCGCGCAGAGGCGGCAGGGATGAGGGTGGCGCCGCGGCCGCCCCGAGCGTAAGCCAGCAAGTGCCAGCGCAGCGTCGCAGAGGGGCGGGAGGAGACGGCGGCTCCAGGCGGAAGCGCTGCAGACAGCTGTGCGGTGGGGGGTGGGAGATGGAAGGGCCCGACACGCGTAGGAAGGGGTGGCGAGCAGGGTTTGGGAGACGAGATATGCCAATGGCAAAAGCAGTACGAAAATCCCGTGCTTTCACCGCAGGATATCGGTATTGGGAGAGGTTTTTTTCTATTTACTTTTTTTGGGCCGATGTGGAGAAATTCACTTGCCAAGGAAGAGTTAATGCGGTACAAGAGACATACTAGCGTTGTTATATAAACCAATGGCGTAAAAAAAGCAAGTAGTTGTTGGTTGAGGAGTTGATAACTTTTTTACTAACTGAACCATTTACTAACTGAAATATTTGCGACACATTTGGTAGCCAAGTGTACTTCATGAGAAGTTCGAATGTTTACCATTCTACACAATGTCCATTCATATAAAATATGTATTTCAATTAATTTCTCATTTGCGAATTTTACTAGGAACAGGGACTAAATTCACGATTCGGAACGTTGCGTTCAACCATTACGAACCAGCTGCCAGAGTCGAAAATCCTGCCAACATTGAGACTGGAACCCTAGGACCCCTGGTCTGAGCAACTCCGATGACACCTGCCCTGAGTCACCTCAGTCGCTCAAGGAACAACAAGAATAATGTTGCACGCAAACTATAACGACATATCGTACCCCTAATGCAAGAGGTCCAGAATTCCATAATCACTCATTTTGCAGGAGAGCCTTCGGAATTTTTCTCGAAGGCCTGTAAAAACATGGAATTGAATTGATATTACTTTGATATTTATGGAACTAAAAAGATGACACACTTACATATCACGTAATAGAAAACTAGGAATTTAACAATGGGTATACCTCAATTTTCAATTTTTTGGAGGTGTGGCACTCTTGCATTAGATGTGCGATATCCCTACAAAATAAATGCATAATTTACAAATGGATGACAAGGGACAGATGCATTAAGTGGCAGCAAAATTTCCACAGCTATGAACTACGCCACGACAAATTATACCACAGATCTGAATTTCGGGAGTGACGTATCAACGATGCAAAGGACCGCAGGCGCAGGCCGCACCACTGACGTCACGGCCGCTGTATGCATCGGTGCGCAGGGCGAGACCGTGGCGGGGACGGCGGTGAAAGCGGTGGCGGTAGTGGTGGCGGCGGCGGTAGTGGTGGCGGCGGCGGTAGTGGTGGCGGCAGCGGTAGTGGTGGCGGCAGCGGTGGCGGAGATGGCGGGTGGCGGAAGCAGTGATGGCGGAAGAGGCGGATTCGGTGGCGGAGGTGTAGTCGGAGTTGGAGGCGGAGGCGGGAGTCGGAGTCGGAGTCGGAGTCGGAGTCGGAGTCGGAGTCGGAGTCGGAGTCGGAGTCGGAGTCGGAGTCGGAGTCGGAGTCGGAGTCGGAGTCGGAGTCGGAGTCGGAGTCGGAGTCGGAGTCGGAGTCGGAGTCGGAGTCGGAGTCGGAGTCGGAGTCGAGTCGGAGTCGGAGTCGGAGTCGGAGTCGGAGTCGGAGTCGGAGTCGGAGTCGGAGTCGGAGTCGGAGTCGGAGGCGGAGGCGGAGGCGGAGGCGGAGGCGGGGGCGGGGGCGGGGGCGGGGGCGGGGGCGGAGGCGGAGGCGGAGGCGAATTCGCGGGCGGGAGTGGGGGCGGGGTGCGGGCGGCGGCAGTGACAGGCTGCGCGGACGGCGGCGGATTGCGTTCCCGTGTTCGCTCGCTCTTTGTCCCAGCAGGCGCCGCGACGTGCGCTGCGGGCCCGCGGCGGCGCTGGGGGCCACGAGGAGGCCGCTTCAATCGCGCGCGATGTCTTTGGACGCGCGCCCCCTCGGGTGGGTGCGAGCTCTGGGACAAGAGGTGGCTTCGTGGCGTCCGACGTCACAGCGACACCCGGAAGTGTTGCAAGCCAATTTGATTTCTACAATGCTATTAATTATAGATTTTACTTGCCTTCTTGAGTTTTAGAACAAATAGTCTATTTATACTTTTGTGTGTGTTTTTAAGAGACACGCAGTTTGTGTTTTCGTATTATTTATATCAGTATTTAGAATAAAAATAGTCTCTATCGCCAAATTAATTTTATCATACATGCCTAGATTAGCTCGAGCCCATCATAATGATGTTACTATATTCTTGATGAATTTTAATTTCCTGATTTCGAACACGTATTTTACTTCACCCCCACCACGTTGACGAAAATTCCTTGACGATAAATTCCTTGAGATTACACTTGTCAATTATTTTGTGATTGAGTGCAATATGTTGTTAATAATCATACTCATTTTCATAGACAACGAACATAACGTTTATTCAAATACTTTATGTAAAATAAAGTAATAACATAGTTTTTTCTGTGTCATATAAAGTATCATTTTAAATTATTTTAGTATTTTTTTCTTTATTTCAGATCAGAAAGTGGATATTGATGCGTAGTATCTTACATAATTTCTTCGCTCCCCCTTCATTTTCTCGCATGTCCTCGCTCCGCAGTGTTTCTTCTTTCTTCCTGTCGTCTAATATGTCTTCGTACTATTTACTGATATTGCTCGATTTTACACTATTCCGTACTTTCCTTACTTTTCACCGCTAATGGCTACCTTGTCCCAAATACTTCCTAACTGTTCATGTTACTTTACAATTCTAAATTATACGACTAATTCCAATACTCATATCGAATTCTTCTATTTTTAAAGTGCAATCGCTAATAAATCGTCGCCTCGTCGGCTAACACCAAATTTAATAATATTTCTTTAGCTGCTATATATTGAAACAACGATGTTACTCATTCGGCATCTAAAATTAGAGAGAGAGCCTTCTTGTTGTCTATCCATCTGATTTTTCTGTCCCTGTTTTGTTTTTCTTTGTTTGTTTTTTTTGATTTTGTTTTGTTTATCATTGCTCTTGTCTCTTTCGGACTATCTATGCCACCTGTATTTTAATGAGCCTCTATAACTGGCTTTGCATGGTTAAACTGCACATGTACTCGTAACTCGTCCCTTCATATGAACGTTCCTTGACTAAACATTACATGGTATTTTTTGGTACATTACAATACTTATAGCGCACGAACGAGATGTCATTTCTTCTTCTCAATTTCGTATAATTTTGTTGGAAAACTAATATGTATTTAAACTACATAAGTAGTAAATTATTTTTATCGACTGGCTATTCTTTTGTATACGCCTCAATTGCATTGGCAAAAAAAATAATATTTTAATATTGTGATAATAAAATTTGTAAAAATCAATATTTAATTTTACTATTCAACTAGATTCTACGAATGAATCTACATAATTGTAGGGTAATAAAAGAGTTAGAAATAGTCGTATCCTATAATATTCAATTCAAAAGAATCATTTTTATTATTATTTTCATTCATTTTAATATTTCAATATTTTATGTTACGTTTGGTTTAGGTAGGCATTCAGAAGGGTTAGAAATAAAAAAGAGGAAATTTGCCCTAGATTCAAACTTCCAGATTGTGCCGTTTTGCATTTTTTTAAATTTTAGGAAATGGTTGCCTTTTTAACTAAATGTAATTACAAAAAATTCTCATTAATTGTGCACAAAAGGGTAATTATCGTGTTTTATGCCAGATGAAACGAGTTCAAAGTTCTGGAGTTTTAAACTCCACGGTAATATATTTTAGACTTGAAAAAAATTACACTCATGTTTATCAATAATGCAAGAAAAGTTTGAGGTTCATAGCGTACATTTTAATTTAGGTATTCCAGATCGATACAAAGAAACATTTAAACATTTGATCAATTTGTATATTATACAGTAGAATGTATAACTCTAAAATTGCTTTAATATCAGTGTACTGAACATAATAATTATTTATAGAAATTCTTCTCAATATCTTTTATCAAATCAATGGGGACTGCTATTAAATAGTATAGTAAATGTATCGTATACAATTTTCTCTGTAACAGTTGAGTTGTACCAACGTCAATAGCAGACTTGTCGACTATGATGGCGCTAGTTGGCAATTGGAAGTGAGAAGGAGGGAATTTAGAAAGCGCCTTCCTTAGAGGAAGAACTTATCAATTTCTCAATTCTACAACCCCAATGGATAGTTTTCCAAAGTTACAAAACTTTTCAAATTATTGCCCGAATTTGTTTTTTTTAAACCTACCATACCAGGACTACAAATGAGGCCACTGCCAAACGAACAGATGAAGGGAGGAGCGGCAAGTGACATCACCGACGGGCCCATGGAGAGGGTTGCCTGCAGCAGCTGTCAGATTGATTCTGTGCACGCATAACTTCTGCATACCCTGAGGATGAGCCGCTGGCTCGCTGCGCGTCCGTGCGCTCGATGTTGTGTGTAAGGCCGGGAGCCAGGGCAGCAGCAGGTGTTGCGGGTGCGTGTTGTCCTGAAGGCAGGCATTCGCCGCCGGTGCGGCGGCGGGACGTGGCTTGGCGTGTCGTGGCATTGTGTGACGAGGCGTCGCGTCGCGTGGCGTGTTATGGCCTTGGCGGGCGTGGCGTGGCGTGGCGTGTTGTGGCGGGGACGTGGCGTGGCGTGGCGTGGCGTGGCGTGGCAGGACGTTGCGTACCGTGACGTGGCGTGGTTTGGGGGGAGGTGGTGGAGCGGGTCGGGGCTGGATGGGACAGAGAGGGATGATTGTTTTGTACTTCCAGGTGCGACAACTGCTAAGGTTATTATGCCGTAAATGTAGTGTATGTCTCGTCGCAGGAGGTACCAGTGATCCTCTCCCGCTGATTGGCGTGATCCGGCGTTAACATAAAGGTCAGCTTTCGGGATTTTTTCCAACGAGGTGTCTCCCCACCTGCGAGGTATCGCCCCAGCCGGGACTGTCCTCCCGACATGTGTGATAGGGTTGTACACGTACGTGTAAGGTGAGTTAGTAAGGAGTGAGGATATGGGACAATGAAGATGGAGAAAAATTCTCGCGCGGCCCGTTTGTTACGGCATTGCTCCGACATTTGTCTTGTAATTATTCGCGAAACCACGGAAAACCGATCACAGCAGCCGGCCGCTAGAATTCTCCTCCGGACATGGGGTTGAATTCAACATTGCTCTCTAGCAGGTACGGAAAGGGATGAGGCATAGCGTGGTGGGGCGGAGTCTGGAAGGCGAGACGAGACGAGGTAGGGCGAGACGAGGCGAGGTGGGGCGAGACGAGGCGAGGTGGGGCGAGACGAGGCGAGGGGGGCGAGACGAGGCAAGGTGGGGCGAGACGAGGCGAGGTGGGGCGAGACGAGGTGTGGTCGGGCTGGAGGTAATGGTGCTTTGCGTGGTATGACTGCACGGGGCTGGATGGGGCAGAGTGGGACGGGGCTGGATTGAACGGGGAGGGATGACGACGGAGCTGGGTGGGACTGGACGGAACAACAGAGCAGATGGGGCTAGGCTGGCCGGAAGTGAAATAATCTGTCGCAGCGGGGATAGACGGGCAGTGGGGATGTGACGTGTCTGGGGTGGCGTGGCGTGTCGGGGCGTGTCGGGGCGTGTCGGGGCGTGTCGGGGCGTGTCGGGGCGTGTCGGGGCGTGTCGGGGCGTGTCGGGGCGTGGCGTGGCGTGTCGGGGCGCGTCGGGGCGCGTCGGGGCGCGTCGGGGCGCGTCGGGGCGCGTCGGGGCGCGTCGGGGCGCGTCGGGGCGCGTCGGGGCGCGTCGGGGCGCGTCGGGGCGCGTCGGGGCGCGTCGGGGCGCGTCGGGGCGCGTCGGGGCGCGTCGGGGCGCGTCGGGACGCGTTGGGGCGCGTCGGGGCGCGTCGGGGCGCGTCGGGGCGCGTCGGGGCGCGTCGGGGCGCGTCGGGGCGCGTCGGGGCGCGTCGGGGCGCGTCGGGGCGCGTCGGGGCGCGTCGGGGCGCGTCGGGGCGCTGTCGGGGGCGTGTCGGGGAGTGACGGGGCGCGTCGGGGCGTGTCGGGGCGTGTCGGGGCGTGTCGGGGCGTGTCGGGGCGTGTCGGGGCGTGTCGGGGCGCGTGTCGGGGCGTGCCGGGACGTGGCGAGGCGTGGCGGGGCGTGGGCAGGGGCAAGGTGGATTGGAACGGACTGTGACGGGGCGTGGCGAGTCCGGGAGGGATATGACGAGGCTGGTTGGGTCGGGGAGGGGTCGTGGACGGCCGGAGAGCGGTGCGTCGGGCGTCGCGGTGAGGGGCGACGCCTGAGGCCGGCGTCGGGGCGGCGGCGCGCCGCTCGGAGCCGCCCCGGCGGCGCCGCAGGGCAGGGACGTGCCGTTGGCCCGGCGCGCGGGATCCGCCGAGCGCCGCCTCCTCCCTCTTCTTCTCCCCCTCTTCCTCCACCTCCCCCGCCCTCCGACGCCCCATAACTCGCGGGCTCCTCGGCCGCTGACCCACTTGCATCACCACGCCCCTCCCGCCGCCTCCCCAGTCCCCGCCGCGCAGGCTGGGCACACTCCCTCCAGGTGACAGCGCCCGGCCGATACTTTGGGGCAAGGAGAGGTGGTCCCTGCACGTCTCCTTGAGCAAGCACGATTTGCAAATCCAATGCAGGGAATTCTACGAAACATGCGTAGACATGATTCTTTACGTTTCAATTTTCTTTTATGGCTTGTACACAAAAGAAAACAATCTCGTACTTTTTAAACATGAAGTATCGATCGACCGGTTGAGGTGTTTCAGGGCATCAAATGATTTCACAGCTGGGCCTCTGAGCGAGGTGTTCTAAGGTTCCAGGCCGAACGGTCGCAGGGTTTTCGACATTCGCTGAATAGATAGATCGAGTTGACTCGTTGTTTGGATGTGAATTCTAGCAGAGGGCTGTCTGATGATCGGTTCGGTATATTACAATACGGTTGTATTACAAATTACATACTGAGAGCACTTAAGATAGTGTTTGGAAATGATTTCATTTTATGTATTCAAAATAACGTATGATATAAATATTGGAAGTTTCACTAGTAAATATTTTTCAAAGATATATTTGTATCTACATTTTTGTCAAACTCTTTTAATGTAACTTTGTAAATACTTTAATTAAGAAATATTTGGATTATGTGCTTTAATAAACTCTAATAAATATATAATCATCAATAAGAATGATTGTTTCCTGAGATACTTCTATAGTAGTTATTTTAATGGATGCCACATACCATGATATTAGTCCTTCAGAAGGGATATATATAGGTTTCCTTCAGTCGGCTCTTTGATTAACCCGAAAGCCAACAGCTTCAAAATACAGCAGACGAACTGACCGCGTCAATGCGCATCTGGCGTGATCCATCTTCGCTGAAAGATGACGGATGGCTCAGAGATAGCTTTGCCTCGATACCAAAATTGCGATGGTTTCTAACTCAAAAATTTCTATGAAAATATAGAATATCAGACAGAGTTGTGAGAAGAAAAATGCATAGGTGGGAATAGGTAGAATCAAAATAAACTGGAGTTGACATTTATTGTTTAATTGTTATTTACGCATAGAGATGAGGATAAAAAATTTTAAAAAATGAATGAAAATTGCGAATTTGAAGTTATTAGACAAAAAAAGATGGCAAAACATTGAAGAGAAGACAATGTTAAATAGGAAAAGCGAAGGAGCTACAGAGGAATATTAAAAGAACTTAATATGAAATAAGCGAGTAAGAGTAAGAAAATACAAATTGAGGAGAACGTGATACACACAGAAGAAGTTAGAAGAGAAAAGGAGGAAAGGTAATAAAGAGAAACAAACGAGAATTGTGAGGATGAGCATAATTGAAAAAATAACGAAAGCCACCTCCGTCAACTTAATATATTTATTTAAAAAAGCCGACTTTTGCCACACACAGCGCGAGACTGATGATGACGGCAAAGCCCTCGAAAGCCGGGTCTCTAAATAAATGTATTATAAAGTTGACGGAGATGACTTCCATTATTTCTTCAACAATACCTCATCAGAATTCGCCCAATTCATGGAACAAAGTTGCAGGACCTGTGGGTTCGGGGTAGGCAGTAATGCCGGAGTGGCGCCCACGCAGCAATTACGGCGCCCTTCAATAGCGCCCGTCCTTTCAAATGCAGTGAATCGTGATGACGCAAACGTATGAATTTTATGAAAGAATTAACATGCTGATGCTACGAAAAAATCAATCAAACTTCCGTGACACAAATTCGACGAGCGCTTTGCCAGAAATCCTGACGCAATTCCGATGAAGCGGAAACTTTTTTTTTCTCCAGTTCCAAATATTGTCTTCCTCATTCTTTTATTGTGATCATGCTATAGTTTTCACATGTGCTAAAGGAGCTCAATTTATTGGTTATACAAGTTAGTGGTACGGTAGGTAAAGGTGAGTATTTATATCTAGAAAATGAGAGTTCAAGCTTTCAACTCTAGAGAGAAAATACATGCCGCTTCGTGAGAAGTGAATAGTGAATAAACAGTTTTCTTTTCAACTCATATTCACATAAATTATGCAATACTCGTATAATCAGAACATATGATTAGATTATTTTCATTCCATCACTTCACTATGCACTGTTTATATTCATAAAATCATAGAAATAAAACTTTCAGACAACTGAATTCGTTTCCTGAACAGCATAGTGAATACCTATGAAATTTACTGCAACTGTATCAATTTTATGTATGAACCTAATTTTATACTTCATCTTAATTGGATACTGAAATATTTGCGCCCGATAATAAAGTAATGCACTAGAAAAGTACTTTTTTTTCTCTTTTTAAATAAAATTACAAAATTAGAAAAAATGGAACGAAGTAATAAGCCAGTCTCTCGAAATAAAGATAAATAACTTTTAAAAAGTGACTTTTATTTTTCAAACAATGTTACAAATGAATATATATTTTTATTTCTGACATCTTGACTGCAATTTTCTGCAATGAAAATTGCAGGGTATCAGCAGTTTTGGAACAACCTGTTTGCAACGAATAACATACAAAATACACCCAAGTTTTCCGAAATTTTCATTAAAAACCTCGCGCGAGGAGGGGGGGATGAATTCGATGAAATTCCGAAACCGTATAATATTCGAATTCATCTGACATCGCATTATACAAAATCGAACCACACGGGCCTTCGGTTTGCTGTGGGGGTATGATATGCTCCGGAGTCTAGCAAGAATACCCTTTTAAACGAAATGCTGCTGCTCTTCAAAGCGCTCGCTTGCTCAATGAAAAAGGAATTTCCTCCCTCTGGGGATTATGGCAAAGATCGTTCCTGCGGCTTTCTTATGATCAATAAGGAACATTAAAATGTCTTCTCTTAGCGTTGTTTGGGCAGTAATACTAGCCGAAAGAATCTTCACAATAAAAGTATCGTAAAGCTTGAGAAACTTGGAAGGTGCCCAAAACCAACAGAGCTATGTTTGCTTTTAAAGGAGACTTCCTCTTCTGCCAGCAATACGCTAACAATATCGCCAACGTAAGCAAATATTATAAATGACGTCTTTGCTGTATATCATGAACATTAAAAATAAACTACTACAACACAGTAATAGACAACACTTGTTAAAAACGTATATGTGAAAGCATAATTTTGTAGTGGAAAGAAAAGAGAATATTGTACATGTATTATATTATTATACTACGCTAACAAGAATAGTAAAATATGTTAGTTTAATGGGTTCATAAAGTAAAACTAACAAAATTCAAAATAAACTCATTGGTCACAAATCGAACAATATGAAATCACACACATGTTTGGTATAGATTAATAACGTCAACTTTATTCACAAATTGTTTTGCAATCAAAATATCTAAGACGTGCAGGCATCCAAAACATGCAAATGTAACTCATGCTCATTGAGACATCTAGAGAATTCAGCATCACTGTATACTGAATTCAACATCCTGTGACCGTGCCTGGTTCAGTCGAAGGTTTGTACAACACCGCTTTTTATATTTCCATTGATGTTCAATTTCAAATGTTATTTTAAATGAGCATTCTTTGTTGGATTATTACTTCTCGGAAGAGGATTGTTATTCTTTGAGCGATTCATTTCATCCGATCCGCCCTTCCTGCTTCGCTCGTTTAAAGCTCCACGCCGGCGAGACATTCAACGGCGTCCACCAACCAAGTAGTCGGTCTCGTCTTCATTCCTTTTGGAGGCGCACGCGACTTAAAAGCTTCGTCAGAAACAGTGAGAGAGGGCGAAAGGGCGGGAGAGGGCGAGAGAGAGAGAGTTTGAGAGAGAGAGCGAGAGCGAGAGAGTTTGAGAGAAAGGGCGAGAGAGAAAGGGCGAGCGAGCGAGAGGGCGAGCGAGCGAGAGGGCGAGCGAGCGAGAGGGCGAGCGAGCGAGAGGGCGAGCGAGCGAGAGGGCGAGCGAGCGAGAGGGCGAGCGAGCGAGAGGGCGAGCGAGAGAGAGGGCGAGCGAGAGAGAGGGCGAGCGAGAGAGAGGGCGAGCGAGAGAGAGGATGCGTGACGGCGTCTACCATCCACGTTGTCGGTCTCGTTTTCATTCGTTTTTGAAGATTACGCGTTTTCTAGTGATAGATAGTGGGTGAGTGAGAGATATCTTGAGAGTGGGAGAGTGAGAGACATCGAGAAAGAGAGAGAGACATCGAGAAAGAGAGAGAGAGACATCGAGAAAGAGAGAGGGAGACATCGAGAAAGAGAGAGAGACATCGAGAAAGAGGGAGAGACCTCGAGAAAGAGGGAGAGACCTCGAGAAAGAGGGAGAGACATCGAGAAAGAGGGAGAGACATCGAGAAAGAGAGAGAGACATAGAGAGGGAGAGTGAGAGAGGGTGGGAGAAAGGGAGAACCGACCTGCCAGTGCATCGTACTTGATCGTGACGAAGCGCCTTCGCCGCGCGCCAAGCTCAGCAGGAGTCCATCCTTCTTCCCGCGGCGCCTCCTCCTCCCCCCCTCCTACCCCCTCCTGCCCTTCCGTGCCATCGCTCCACCCTGCGACCGCCTCCAAATTTTCACGCGCAGCGGGAGCGCGTTCCTCACTCTCCGACCCTTCTCTCTTTTTCTGCCCTTCCCTGCCTTCGGTCTCCGTCGATTTTTTCAATTACGCCGCCCATTTCCAGGGAAAGGGCGCCTCCCCCCCTCCTCGCGCGCAGGGCCCGGCGGCGGCGGCGACGGCGACCGTGGCAGTGTCCGCGGCACGTGCAGAGCTCGCGCGTGCCGTCGCCTCAAGACCCATCCGCGAATCTCCCGGGCCGCGCGCCGCCGCAGCGAAGAGACGAGACCATTTCTGTTATTTATCTTCGGTGGCAGCCTCCGGAAGAATGGCCGGTGGACAAACATGGTGCCGAGCGGAGAGTGGGCCTCGCAGTGATGGACATGATTGTCATCAGCATCTGCCGCTCGACAGCGCACTCCGGCTAGCTCTTGTCTTCGGCACTCTACTGAGAAACTGAAGGAGACAACTTGCATTATTCGTATTTGTATTTAGCCATTGTATGTGCCGTAATGGGCAATTGGCCTCGGCGCCGTTATATCCCGGGGTTCCCAGTCGGTCACCCAACCAGGAACCCGCGATGTCTCGAATTTGCTTCAATGTCATGACAACGTAATTAACGAATTCGGCTAGCGACGTCGGTTTTGCCGTCTTGGCCTTTCAGTAGATCCATCTCAGCATTCGCCTGGATGACAGAGAGAATCCACGAAAACCCCAGTCAGGATGGCCAACACGGAGATTGAACCCGGGCCTCCCAAATGCGAAGTCAGCGCACTGAACCTTGAGTCACTTCGCTTGGAATGTTGAACTATACTCCGATTTAAATGTAGTGTACCTTCAAAGGCACGCTGGAAGGAGAGAGGGTAATACTGTCATCAAATCGGGAGCTTCTGTGTCAAAAATGTAAGTTGAAACGAATATATCGATTGAATGAAAATGTCTCTCCCTCCTTCAGCTCGTAATCTTGAAAGAACACTACATTTAAATCGGAGTATAGGGGCGGCCCCGAGATTGGTTAATTTTTGTACTGTATGATAAGTGAAGAAAATAATAAAATATGAATATAGAATATTGATGCCCGATAGATAATGAAACGTAACTGCAATGTGTGACGTGCACGAAAAAAAATGAGCTTCTGAACTTTATGTTACTGTCAAATATTTTGCAGATAGTTAAAAAATGAGAAAATAAAAAAAAAGTATAAGACACGTATGAAGCATTTCAACATTATTCATTTTGAGTTGACGAATAAAACATATTTCAAGATTACACGCGGGATAATGCTTCATTTTCATATAACACGTCACTAAAATATTTATTTAGATTATATCAAAACATGTCCTTGCGAACATATTCAACGTTAGATGATTGGAATCTTTAAAATTCTTGCTGTAATAACGCTTAAATCCTTCTCATAGATTTGATTTCAACTCCGAGAAATCCTTACCGCCGTTTAGAGAGTGAAAGTCCGATCTCACATCTCATTAAACTTGCGGACATGGCGCGTGACACGTCCTTTGCGAAGGTCTTTCTATTGCTATTCTCGGGAGGTTAACACACAAATGGAGAGACTCCAACCAGATCCAGCCCAACATCCTTCAACAAATCCATTAAGAATTCTTCCCATTCCTCGTGACCGTAGATGCGTAGAAATTCCCGGAAGTTTGGACGTGTTCATAAAGTTAGCTCGTGTTGGAGATTGAGATCGAGAAAGTAGAAGAAGGTGAGTAAGGAAGATGGTAAAAGAGAGAAAAAAGTATGTTAAGTCACCTAAAGCGAGGATCGTTATTGTCAGAGAAAGAAGGCAAGTAAAATATGGATGAGAAAATTTTACTGCAGTTTTTATATTGAAGGAAACTTGCAACTTAATTGCACATTTATAGTACGAAGTGAGGAAATTAAACATTGGAGACGATAAGAAAAACTATTAAATAAACTACGAATAACGGCACTAAAAATATTTAGAGATGTGTTAGTTAAAAGCTATTAATATTTTTTCGTTCAGCATATTACTCAAGTCCTCTTTTTTAGATCTCGTGAAATATTTTAACTATGAATTTTCTTTTACATTGTCAATTATTATTTGATTTGAAATGATATTTTGTTAAAGTTTAATGTAATTATAATATATAAAGCAGAACTCTAAAGGTACCCTGCAACTAAAAAGAACATAAGATCCGAACAAACTAATGAAAGTCTTTAAAAAAATGCAAAAGCTGCTTAAATCGCTCAAAATAATAAAACATATTCAAAAACGGCGCAAATAAAATATTGTGCATTGTAGAATCACGACCATTGATGAATAATAAAATTAGTTCACGGGATTGGTCAGTGTGGGTATAGAAACAATTAGTTGTGCCAACGTTTCGAAATATTTAATTTCTTCATCAGGGCTTACTAATACTCATTAATGAGACTTGGCCTTTATGAAATAGTAATGAGTAATAGTAAGCCCTGATTACTATACGGGGTTACTAATACTCATTAATGATACTTGGCCTTTATGTAATAGTAATGAGTAATATTAAGCCCTGATTACTATACGGGGTTACTAATACTCATGAATGAGACGTCCTTAATAAGTAATAGTAAGCCCTGATGATGAAATTAAATATTTCGAAACGTTGGCACAACTAATTGTTTCTGTACCCACACTGACCAATCCCGTGAACCAATTTTATTTTATTAAAATATTGTGGATTGAGACAGTTCCTTCAACTGCAACGGTGAATTCTGGAAAGGTAGTAGGTCCGCGTGTGTACATTTGGGGAAGCAAATATGTTCATCCGCGCTCCGTCATCCATCTTCCTCTCCGAGCAGTCACCGGCTGTGGAGCTCGCGCCACTTGGTGGGGGCTCCCGAGTGTCGCGCTAAAGGTGTCAGGCGCCGAAGCCAGCGCCTCACACGGCGAAGAGCTGCAGCCGAGAGGAAACAGCGAGATGGAAGTGTTGATGGCGGTGGCTGTGGAGGTTGATATTGAAAGTGGCAGATGTTGCAGTCATGTATATAATGAATTGATTGATTGGTGAATTCGGCTGAATCAACGGCGGTCATTAGTTACGTAAATCTATTGCATGTTGTTTATCGTGGGAAGTAGCGATGATGAGAGCGTAGGCTTCCGCGGCCGGAGTCAGTATTTACTAGGCTGTCCGGGTGACGCCGCGTCCATGGCGAAGGTGCCGAAGTTTCGGTCGCCATTCTGCCAAAATAGTAGCGGTGAGGTTTTCCCCAGCT
Organism: Gryllus longicercus; assembly: GCA_038098605.1. Taxonomy (NCBI): domain Eukaryota; kingdom Metazoa; phylum Arthropoda; class Insecta; order Orthoptera; family Gryllidae; genus Gryllus; species Gryllus longicercus. Next base: position 3,214,124 of record JAZDUA010000139.1, read on the forward strand.
GGATGACGAGATCCGGCGCCGACCTACACGTCGACTTTCCCCAATCAGACATCTCCAACCGGCGGGGCACCGCCTCAGCCGGGGTAAGCTCTAATCTCCCGATTTGTCTCCAGAATTGCATGGTAGTTAGTACATGTAAGTGTGTGTAAAGGATGAGGATAGATCAAGGAATAGGAAGGAAATATCCCGCGCGGTCCGTGACCGTATTGTCAAGGTACTGTTCCTTCATTTACTTAGTGATGATCGGAAAAAAAACATGAAAAATTACCGATCAGAGCAGCTGGCCGCCAGAATTCGTCTCCAAACCTGGCTGAATTCGACCTAGCTATCCAGCTAGTGTCTAAAATAATGTCATCGTCGGGTCTTGCACTGTAGGGCCTCCCAGTTAGAGGCACTGCAGTGAGATTACGTGATGCCCTGAGCCACCGGTGTGAACGACGTGGATAACGATCGTTTTAATAATAGTAAGAATACGCAATAATAATTATTACCTATGCCAGCAGTTTTGAGACGTTGTGTAATGGTCCAATTGGTCCGCTCCATCACAAAGAAAATTCGTGTGTTGCAGTCACGCACGTGTGCAGGTTGCCAAGCACGAGTGCATTTTGAGTTGCCTACCAATCATAGCCAAATATCATGCGAAAGACTTCGTTAAATAAGATTTTTTATCAAATGTTCATTGGCAAAAAGGTGAAAAACAACAACAAAAGAATACATCAAAATGGCGTTATCTCACATCATAGATATCTTTACAAAAAGTTTAAAGAAAACAATTGGAGCCATTTTTGAGAAAATATTGAAATGTTTACAAGGGCCTTGTGTAAAGTACCACCAAGAATGAATTAATGTTTTTCAAAATCTCAGATATTCGACTCAGGCCAGATCGACAGAGGTTATTCAGTTTGAAAAAAAATCGTACGCATAGTTTAGGTGCAAGAGTTGTTCACATACACTAGACGAATGGACGGAAGAATGGATGGACGGATGCTTCAAAAATAACCGCGTTTTCGGTATCAGTGAACCGCGAAAAGCGTATTTCCGTTGAAATCTTGAAATCGATTTTCCGCAGAATTACATAACTTTCTCTATAATGCGTGTATTACTTCGTAGATACGTACATATACGAGGTAGTAACAAATAATTTTGTCTCTAAAATTTCCTCTAAAGAGAAAAGAAATCCCTAAATTTAGGGGCAAAACCCCTATTCTGGCAACGTGAAACTTCTCGTCCACACCACACCGCGGTGGGGCGGATGGGTGTCGGCGGTTGGTGGGGGGGGGAGGTGGGGGGGGGGGGCGAGCAGCGAAACAAACGCAGGGGGCCATGCGCCGGTGGCGGAGCAATTTGAGGCCGTCGCGCCGCCTGAAAGTGACGGAAGGGCGCGCAGCCGCGGGCGTAGATTAAGCGCCGCCTATACTTCTTCACTCGTCCGCCCAGCCGCGCCACATGCTTCCGCCATCGTCCTACAACGAAGCACTAGACTTTGGGCGCCATATGTTGCCACGAGCACACTGTCGAAAACATGAGTGCTTGAGGCGTTTTGTTTAAGCTTCATCTACGTAAGGACCACTAAAAATTATGAGTGAACAAATAATTACTTAACAACAACTTTCACATTTTTTCCTCTCACGATTACACAGAAAAACATACCTTGCTATTTTTACAATTAATGCAAGTGTTTCCGTTCGCCTACGGATTCACTAAAACAGTGCAGATTTACGGTGAACGACATACTGGAATCATTCTTTTTTCCGCTATTTGTCATCACAAAAAACAATACTTTAATTGACGTAAATTTTTAAGTTTACCTTTATTTTTGCACTCTTCTTAGATTATTAACGCGCCAAACGAGTCTTCCTATTTTTATTGTAGGCTTTCTAATTTCGTCTAAGTTAAAAATAAACTACGGAATTATATATAAGAATGTCTCAGAATACGTTTTTCAGGGAATTTTTTAACAAGTAGGATGAGTCAAGATTAATTCATATAAATGTTTTATTAAAACATTGTATCATAGCTTTAAGCAATACTATAAACTAATGAAATACTTTATTAATCAAATTAATAATTTCTCAATAGTTTATTAATAAAAGACTTATCCATCATGGAATTGCTGAAACTGGATCAATAACAAAATGACGAAACTACGTCTTAAATGTTGTCCAATGTTTAAAAGAAATGAATATATTTGTATAAAATATTTGAAAGGGGCTTTAAACAATATTTTTCCTGCTGCATATCACTTGAAGCAAGCAACATTCACTTTTCGTCCATTTTTATTCTGTGAACATTCAATTACGTACTGTTTGAGGTTCTTTCACTCAAACTTCATTTATCCTTTCAATCGATATGGCAGCTTGGATTGGTTGGTGTGAGCCCGAAATTACTTTTCTTCGCGAGCCTAATTATAAACTCAATCTCAACGTCCGCAGGAGAAGTGATGGTGAAAATCCATACTCCCATGAAGACTCCCTTCAGTTCTCTGCGAAGGACATTTTTATCATATAGGTACATACAAAGTCAAAAAAATGCACTGGAAGAGAGGGAAAGTAGACAATATTTTGTGTTATTGTTGTGTATTAGGAGAAATGTGTCACAGTAGTTGGCAGACAAACATTTATTTAACATCGTGAGATCCGGTGAGTAGAGGATACTCCATGCGAATACACAATTTCTCCACACTTTCGAGTGTGATGGTCGCAAGCTTAGACTGTGGGAGGTGTGGCTCTTGCCAGGGGATCTGGAGGTCGGGAAGCAGTGCGGATTCCGCACGCTGGTTTACTCCAGGCAGTTGTCTTTTTTTAAAACTTTTTATTCTGCTTGTTCGACATTGCTGCCTTCTAAAGAAGTAAATTACAATATAAAAATAACTAACTTTTAGAGTCCGTCACTCAGAACTTTACTACCTTTTTAGGCGAACGATATAACTTTATTTATGGATTTAATTATCTGGAGTTTGGAAATAGCAAATATATAATGGAATTTATTATAGATTTGGAACAAATTAATCCATTTGACTTTAAGGAAGTTTAAATTTATCTTTGGGGAAATGGGATTTGATTCTCTTGGGTTCATTATATGATTGGCCTAAATTAAATTAAATTCGGGGCTTGCTTCATGAGAAATGGCTGCGGAGGGAGGCCGGAATAGATCTTAGTAGTTTTGTAAATATTAAATAGTGTTTCTTTAGGTGAAAATAAACTTGTAGGTAGAAACTCCATGCCCTTGAAATAACTGTATCATGACAACGTCACAATACTCTATTCACGTATGTGAATGTAGTTTAAAATAGATTCAAGTATATCAAGTTATCTTCCTAAAAAAATAATTCCAATAAATGTATAGATTTGGAGAAAAGACTATAAATGATCTAAGTGTTTAGTGATAATCCTGTCGAATAAAAATTTCGTATATCTATACGTGTGTAGTCAACGTTAATCTTTTCTCATTTATCGTTTTCTAAAAACTAATGGAGCCAAAATTAACAAATATTTTTCACAGTTTCGAAGGATTTTAATAACATTATGGGATTTTATTACATTATGATAATTCAATGACTATCTTGGTTCGTTTGAAATGTTTGCCAATTAATTTTAAAATCTATCTCCCAGTTCACTTGCAGCCTATTCCGGTCATGCATGACTACTTACTCCAGTCGACTGTAGATACTGTTCACACAAACTGCATCCTTCAAAGAAACTATTAAACTGGTGGAACATCTCTTTCGCAATGTTGGCGCTATATTCCGCCGTTTAACACCAGAGCTGGACTTGCAACAGAACGTACAGAACTTCCAAGAGCGATGTTTTCTCGTTTTTTTTTGTTCTCCTCTCTTGCGCACGCTCCTTGGCCCTGTAGCTTGGCTCAGGGTCCCCTGCGAGTCGTTTCGGTGCGCTATCGATCTCTGGTCGATCATAACTCTTCTCGATTTACGGCGTCGCCCGTATCCATGTTAATGTCGCCCTTATCTGGGCGTCAGCCCTGCGACCTTCCACGCCACCGCCGCCGCCGGCAACGTGGCCGAGGATCGGCTGGACAACGGGGCTGGGTGGAGTCGCGCCCCCTCACAGGGTGATGGATCAAGGGGGCGTTGCTTTCGTTATCAGGTTGTGGAATGAGTGATGTCCCTGGGGACGATTCACACGAAAACTCTACTAACATCTGCGAAGAAGTAAAGTTACAAAAATTTGAAATGAGGTTATATCTGTGACCGTCTGTCAAGATGTTACGATTTGTTAAGGTTTGTTGCATCTGACAATGCAGACAAATAAATCGATAGAAACGTTGTGCTAAATAATAAAGAATTTTTATTTAGAATTAATAGTAGAATAGTAGAATTTAGAATTAATAAGTCTATAATTAACAGATATTTTAATCCTTAAAATAAAATAAAAAATTAATACCTATCTGGGTATATAATGTTCACTGCTCTCTAGTGCTATCCAATCGTTAATTAATTATCCACAACCAACACATTATTTTACATTCATAATCACATTTAATACATGTTTTTGTATACCATCGTTATAAATGACCTTTTTCTGTTGCAAGAAATCGTTCTTTAGGGAACTTTACGGCACAAATGCTGACGTATTAGATTTTATGGCACGAATGATTGCGTCATCACACATTCAGCCAATCGCAGCGAGAGAATCGTGGGGAGGTACGGTGAGCGGAACGGCCAATAACCTTTTTCTCGCACAGATGTCGAATACCCGAGACGTCACAAGAAACGTGTTTTGCAAAGTTGTTTGATTCTCTTATAAATTCATAATGCTGTTATACAAAAAATAGCGTTTGCAACTCGTTTATAATATTGTTTATTGGTTTCGTACATATTTGAAAACTCCCTCTTAACGTCGCTCGTTTTTAAAATATATACTTCTGCAACAAAGCTTCTCATTGTAAACTAATTGCATAAACTTCTATTGTACAACCTTCTTGTATTTCTCTATTTGTTCTTACCATTCAACAACCAAGTCTCTGGTTACCTATTTCACGCGACACCAACACTACCGGCATAAAGTAGAAAAATTCCATGCTATAATAACTGTACTGGCACTTACGTTGTATTTACCTCTAACAACTCTCGTCAAAATTAGATGTAACGAATAATGACCAAAAAAATTGGTTCTAAGATGATTTATAATGATTGACATTATTTTTAGAATTCCATAATTACTTTTTGATAAATCCATTGCGTTCAGTTTTGTTCACACTAATAACGCAGTAAATTTATGTAACAAAAGAGTCACGAAAGATTTGAAAGTATTTTTTTACATTTTTAATTAATTATTCCCCATTTTTATGATGACTTTGTAAGTTTGTATCGTTTTTGCTTCCTTGGTTTCCCATATATTTATTTATCTGTAACCTATCCCTGCGTAACTTAATTCTATAGGTTTAAGTTACAACAAACTGACGCATAGGATGTTTAAATAATGTGATAATGAAGGGATCAGCTGATAAGGCTGGTAACTTTTAATTCAAATCGGATACGAGAACAAGGAGAAAAATACCGTACACGTGGTACTTCAGTGTTGGAGACGGGAAAATAGGAAGAAATTAAGTGCTAAATGAACTAAATCACTCTTAAGTGTAGTTTCATTAGAACTATTTATTTAAAAGCAATATGCACGTTTCTCGCTGTCCACTTACCGATTCTTGCTCGTAAAGTTGTGTTACAACTGTTACAGTTCCAAACTAAAGTTCATTGCTTGTTTCAAATGTATATGTATATATATATATATAATATGTATATATATTATATATAATATATATTATATATATATAATACGTATTCGCGATATACTACGAATTTGGCGACATTGGTCTTGTTTACCACTGTCATTACGTGTTTATTCCTAAGGTCTGATCGCGATTCAAATAATTGTAGCTACTGTACAATAGTCCGGGTTCCTCAATCGCCTGTCATGACTTCACTAACTTAGGTGAGCGGTGCTTCTGAGACACAATCTCACGGTCACGTCGGCAAACAAAGCATGAAAGTGATTTATTTCCTGCACTTGCTCATTTGAATGGACGCATTGATGTATTATACAATTGCAAATATTGGAATTTCCATTCATACCTAAATTAACAATTGTATTTTTGTAATTTCAAAAATATTTAAATAATTGTCGCTTCTATGTAATGGACAAGACTTTTTCGTACTACTTATATTCATATTCTCTTCAGTTTTGGTTTGCCCCCACTATCTTCCCACACCGCACGGTGTGGCAGACGGACAGACGGTGCGATACACGAACGGACGGATGGACTGACAGATGGACTGACAGATGGACTGACAGATGGACTGACAGATGGACTGACAGATGGACTGACAGATGGACTGACAGATGGACTGACTGTCGGACGGGAACAAACGGACTGACGGATGCGCTGATAGCTTTTTTGAAAAAACAACACTTTTTTAGCACCACATACCTACGAAACTTGTTTTTTTGATGAACGATTGGTATTTTTTGGCAGCTTTCCATTTTTCCGTTCTACTCGGTTTTCCCATTAAATCAATTATTGAGGAGGCTTTTGAATACGGTTCTCCAACGCCGTTTGTCGGGGAGGGTACACGACCCTAACATGGACAAATCTCTGTCGAGATGGAGATAGAGGTCAGAGCCTTATTAAAATTGTAGCTTCCATAGTTGTTCATTACAATGCCCGGAAAGGGATGAACCAGTCAACTGAATGTTTAAATGTTTAAATTTTATTTATACTATGAACTTGCCTGGGACAACAAAAAATGCAACAAAATGTACATACAAAAATTGTTTTAAAATGTAATATTTGGGGTCGACCCATTGTGATAGTTATTTTTATTTTCTGAATATTATTAAATATTAGGAAATAAAATGTTTATCAAGTATTGTAGATATTTATGAGAAAGTAAGTGAAAAAATGAAAATTTAAAGAGGGTTATGAGGTTCCCTACAACTCATTTGTATATTGAAGTTAGGCTATCCTTTGCCGCTTTTGGTCTACTAATAGAAAAGCTACTAATTAATAAACTCACGGTATGAAAATACAAAATACCGATAAAGAATTGAAAGTGTTCCGTAATTAAGAATACCATTTAATTTGCACCTAAATTGAGTTCTTGAAAAGTATAGAACACCTCAAAACAGCAAATATAAGGGAATAAAGGAACGGCAACGCTTTACTAAAGGAGATTGTGAGCATCAGAGAAGGCCAATAATAATGAAATTCAGCTATTACCGACAAGATGTGCCATCGTTCACTGAAATACCCCGCACGTACCAGAAAATTACCATATTTACTCGCAATCGCAGGCTGCGACGAACCGAACAGAAACGAGGTTCGCTTGCTCCTGCTCTTGGAATCGGCTCTCTGCCAGCTCCTCATTGCGCATTTCTATCCCACCGCCAGAGCGTAGTGCCCCCCCCCTCTGGTCCCCGAACCTCCGGCGGTCCAAACGGCTTAGGTGGCTCAAGACATTAATTGATGTCACTGCAGTGCCTCTGAGCGCGACGTTCTAGAGTTCGACTCCCGACGATGCCAGGACTTTCGACTCTAGCTACATAGCTTGGTCGAATGCAGCCGCTGACTGGAGGATAATTCTAGCTGCCGGCTGCTCTGACGGGAAGTTTTTCATGGTTTCTCCGATCACCACCAGGCGAATGCCGGAGCAGTACCCTAACAAACGGGCCACGGACCGCGCACGATTTCACCTTCCTCTTCCTTGTCCTATCCTTATCCATGACTTACACTTTTATGCACTACACATGTCAGGAGGCCATTCGGGAGCTTTGTGCGTGTTCCGACTGAGGCGGTGTCTCGCTGGTGAGAGACACCTGGCTGGAGGAAACCTCACAAACCGACGTGTAAGTCGGCGCCATATCTCACCATCCAGATGCGTAAGTTCATATGCACCTCCTGCGTTAAAAACTGCACAACACTTACAGGACGCCACTGACCTTAAGTATTGACGCGCCCGGAAATAGGAAATAATAAATCAATCAACTGACGCCAACGCCTATCTCCCCCGCCTCTAATCCCCGAACCTCTCTCTCCGGCCATATGCACATGGTGGCAGGGGAGGCGCCACCCGATATTTGCGCGACAAAGGTGGAAGGGCGCGGCGCAGCGCTGAACAGAGAGCGTGTGCGAGAGAGACAAAGAGAGAGAGAGAGGGAGAGGGAGAGAGAATAAGGGGGAGAGGGATAGTCGACCAGAGCGCGGGATCAGAGCTCGCAGCGACGTGAGGTAATACACGTCATCAGCACGGGGCCATAAGACCTGCCGGGGTCGGGTCGTAAATTACGACTTAACTGTTTGATCGGCGAGACCGCGGCCGACGCGCGAGGAGGCGATGCGCGGCTGGCGCCGAGTTACGGCAGGTCGCCGTCGTCGCCAAACTCGATCGAAGTCAGAGCGGCGTATGACGCTTGTTACTTTCCGAGTTCCGGTTTTCTGAGTGCTTCTTCCCTTTTTTATTTGTGAAAGTGTTGAACAGATGAGTTCTTTATTATTTTCGAACATGTTTCTGTTTTTATCACATTTTGTATATAAATGCTCTGCTTGTGATATACTGAGATTTTTTTCCTTTTCCAATGATAAATTTACGTAATGGGGGAAATAAAAACATCAATTTAACTGCTTGTTTTGCGCCGATTATTTTATGGCATACATCAGTAAGTCACCGTATTCAATATATGAAGTATTAATTCAAAACGCTTTCAATTTCAATATGTAAGAGGAAATTTATTTGGAATAGTAATAAAATAAAACATTTCACAATATTGATTGCTAACTGAAAAGAGTAATAAAATAATGAATTGATTTATCAATTTTCAAAAACAGTACCTAGGTTCATCATCTTCTATTTTCAAATACCAAAAATTCTTCCTTTGTGTCCAATTCCTCACTATATCCACTCTCCCAAATATTCTATTCCATTTACTCTTCTGTAATATTGTCCTCAATGAAAGTAAACCGCCAATATCGTATTTCATTCCTTACATGCAAATCCTCCACTGAGCCACGACTCTCCGACAGAAATGCTCTATTTACGTCTTCATTCCAAGTGTCAATTTTCTGTCTGGTTGTCGATACCTTCCGTCTTCTTCTGTCGACCGTCGCCATGAGATCGAAAACGTGATACCCAATATGGAGAAAATATCACCTCTAATTTCGATTCGTTACAATACGTAAGTTATGTGATCATTATTTATCTTATTTTTATTACTTAAAGTTCATCACTTGAAGCTTAAAGCACTTTTCGTACTTCTGTTTGCCACCATGGTTTACACCATGTTATCTTTCCGCTCACTTCTACTACTGTGAACCATTTAATATATAACGTATTAAAATTTGTTATAGTTCTATATTTTTCCCTTACAATCTATATTTTGTCCAATTTATAATAAAATTAAGATAGTGTAATATATATTTTTATTTTTTTGGAATTAAATTTGTAATTCAGTTTCTCACATCAATCTCGTCTCATTGCCTTTATTTACACTTCCATTACGTGTTTTCCAATTATTTGAGACCTACGTACTCCTGTCTTTTTATTTAACATGAAGATGATTTATTGAAGCCCATGCCCTCATACATTTTAAATACGGACCTTGTTGAGATGCTTCAAACGATTATCTTAATTATTTTATTTCCTCAAACACCTTCGGCGTGTTGAAATATTTTTTTTTATTTGAGTGTACGTTACTTCCTTTGATATCTGAGATTTTTCCTCAGAATCTACTCTAACATTTAAGTCTGAATATCCGTCATAAAGGAAGATTTTATTTAATTATTTTCGTCGCGCTGTGGTTTCGTCCTTAGTTTAACAGCATTATGCGACACCACCGACCTTACTGTTGACGTCACCGTCGCCACCGCCACCACCCCAAGCCTGCGCCATTACCACCAAAACACGAACACTGCCGCAACCACCACCGCCGCCAGCTCCGCCGCAACCCCCTCCCCACCAATGACAATGCCGAAGCCACCACCACCACCGCCACCACCTCCATCCCAACCGCAGACGAAAACGACGTCACCACCACCAACCATTGGTGCTGCCACTACCACCACCATCACCATCACCACAGCCGCCTCCACCACCCCACCATCGTCAACGCCAACGCCATCACCACCATCGACCATTATTGCAACCACTTCTGCCACCACCACCACCCCATCTCACCACTACCACTGTCGAGGCCGACGCCATTACCACCAACAACCGTCTTTGCTACCACCAACATTATTACTACCGCCGCCGCCACCGCCACATCCCCACCATCGTCGACGCCAACGCCATCGCCATCACCGCCCATTATTGCATCCACTACAATCATCATCACCACCACCGCCGCAACCACCCCCACCCCCACCCTAATCCCACCATTGTCGACGCCTCCGCCACCACCCCACCATCGTCGACGCCAGCGCCATCACCACGACCACTCATTATTACAACCACTACCATCACCATTACCACCACCGCAGCCACCACCTCCACCACCACCCTACCCCGACCGCTGTCGACGCCGCCACCGCCACCACCGCCACCACCACCACCACCACCACCACCACCACAACCACCACAACCACCTCCACCAGCATCACCACCACCATCACAACGACTACCACCACTATCAGAACCACCACCATCACAACCCGCCTCCCTCAATCCCACCACCACTGCCGCCACCCCAACCACCACCACCACCCATCCCCCACGTCCACTTCCCCCGCCGCCTCCGTCACCAAAAGTGGCGTGGAGCGCCGCGTGGCTACGAGAGTGCGCTTCCTCCGGCAGAGCGCTTTCGCCCAGTGGACACAGACGTTAATTAACGGGGTGGGAAAACTAATTTACGAGGCGCTTTAAGCCGGGGAATGTATATACCACGCAATAAATTTCCGCGGATACGGACAAATCTCAAACGACAAAATTACTAGTATCTTCCAAATTAAAATCGGTTCGTTAGAAATAATATAAAGGAGTTATCAAAGAAAGTCACGGGACTGGAGAGAGATAAATGAAGCATGTTTATGATTGAATATGAAATTGAATGAGGATATCAATGTTTCTCCTTACTAAAAGTATGAAATATAATTTAAAAACGATTTGTATAATTTACTCTAGTATGAATAAGCGCTGCAATATGTACAATGCATTTGTTAATAGATAACTGTTAAATGTAATAAGACAATAAATAGAATCAAATTAAATGTTACAAAATTCTGTTTCTAAATGCAATAAGTGAACAATACACGCTATTTCCACAACCATATTTAGAACATGATTCATCTTTAGTACAAGGTGCAAAATAGTATCAAAAAAATGCGTAATATTTTGGAACTGGAATGAATTCCAAGCAATATTGATGCATTCTTGCCAACGTGAGACGACACGAAGTATCGAAGTTCTTGATGGAAATTCTTTGGAGCTCCTTCCTCTTTCAGAGCCCTGACAAATACGATATATATACGAGGGAGAATGTTCCAATATTTTATCACACAGGGTTTCCGCGCCATGTCCACGTCACGTGTTGGAGGCGAAATTCACAATTTTAGTCCAAGAGCAGCGACCGTTACACTGTATTGAATGGCAGGTCGTCGGATTCACCCACTCTCATTGTTACGAAGGGAGAGAGGTGACTGTGAAGTCAATGTTATTACCTTCCCCAGAATCGCTCTGCTAATCTGGAAACGCGTAGTCGCGCTAATACTGGAATTAGTTTTTACAGCACAATTGAAATGGCTACTAACAGATTAATGTGTACGTTGGCATGTTGAAATTACAAGCTGCATTTGGATCTTGAGTTTGTCATTCAATCAGAAAATCATTTAACGGTATTTAACCCTTCGGATCTCTCTTATTTTGATTTCTTCGCTTGATTTACCTACATGGCTTGATTTTTGGTGGATCGCGACCGGTCTGCGTTTTGGTACCTTGGGAACGAAATAGAACAAATTGAAACTAAAACAAAAAGTAGAGAACAAATACTTACCAACTTCGATTTTCAGCTCTACCAACTTTTGTAAACTCAAAATTTAATGGAAAAATAATTTTCCATTTAACTATCATTCTTTCGAATGAAATAAAATTATTTGTAAAGAAGGATAAACATTATGAACTATTTCTTATTTACGCTTTTTTCTGTTATTAAGTGGGATTTATTATTAAATTATATTGTAAATATTTAATTATTTCAATTAAAATAATTTATATATATATATATATATATATATATATATATAGTGTGTGTGCCAGTTTATGGATGATATTTAGAACTGCTGTGATTCATTTGCAGTATCTTACAATTTATAAATAACATAATTATCTCATTACCAGAAGGTTTAAATGTCGATGAAACCATATACCTACATAATTAATACAAGGTTATAGACTAGTTGCTTTGTCACTTTTGATAAGTGACGGCGGCAGTTTGTCAGAGGTATGTGCACCGGTGTCTGCGGCGGGCGGCCGCGATTTACATGCCAGAGAAGTGCATTCCATTTTCCGAAGCTGGAGGGCGACGCCCCCTGCGGGTAGGCCACCCGCCACGCGCGAGAGCGCTCGCTTTGAGACATGACGGACGAGCGAGCGAGTGCGGATATTAAGTCCATGCGTTACACGCAGAGGCGCGTCTTCCGGTAAAATTGCGAGCGTCTGTCATCCTAGCGAAACGAAAGGGGGAGGGTGCCTCTGAGCCGCTCGCTCTCTCACCCCCACCCCCATCCCCACCGCCGACCGACTCAATGCCCTCCGACACCGCCAGCCACCCCTCCCCCGCCCCTACGTGCCCCATGTCCCCGTCTGTTGCCCTGACGCTCGTCATCCCTTGCCGTACGTGCCTCCCACTCTTACCGTCATGGCCGTCTGTCCTCCAACCCCTCTCTCCCGCCCCTATCTGACCGCCCCCGCCATTTCTCCCGCCCTCACTCCACCCCCGCCCCACACCGCCCCCCACAGCAGCCGCTTGCGGCGCTTCTTCCGTTGCTCGGCGGTTGGGCTTTCGATCTTCGGGAGCGAGCAGTAACTCTTTCGAAACGAACCGCCGCACAATGCTAGAGAATGTCACAAGCCCGTGAAAGCGTCTGGTGTTGCGCAAGAAACTGTCTGGCAAGGAAGACATGTTAGCTCACGTAGGTTTCGAAGCATTATTCTCTCGAATTTTCTTCTTACTTGTGAGCAGTGTGTTCTGTGTGTGAGTGACATTGTTTCTCGAGCCCTTGAGATTGTTAATTCCTTTTACGATAAAAATACAGTGCCATAGAGCGAAACTAAAAATATAAGGAAAGTTCGGCAATCCTACACGCGCTTTCTCACTTGAAATAAAATATGTTACAATCAATACTCATTCATATAAACGTCTTCAAATGCATTGTCTGATTTTCAATAGTAATGATGGAATGAACTGTAGTAAATGAAAGGAACAATCCAACGTATTGTAAAATTAAGCTACAAAAAACTCCCTGATTTTCGTATAGAAAAGGGATGATTTTAAGACACATAAAGGAAAATTCATACAATATTCAAAATTCCAGACGTCACAGACTTCCAAATTGTGGATGTTACGATGCATCAATTCACACTTTTCATACAATCAGCATTGGAAATTTGTTTTCCCCCGAACCACAACTTAGAATTTCTGAATTTCGCGAGCTTGTTTGACGTCATCAACAACTCTTTGGTGTTGGATAAAATAACGCTACATTGCTCGTTTATTTTCTGTGGGATGATAACTACATTTGATAGAATGTTCGTTAGAAAAGCGGACCATATTACAATATGAAACTGACCTATTAAAATGTCCGCCATCTTGAAACGAATAAAAAAGTAAAACTGCTGACACATACTTCATTTCCAAAGACTTCAAATAACATTAATGTCGAATTCGTAGAACAGTACGTTTGGTCGTGCCTACGTTATGAACAAATTTAATCAAATGAAATGTGAAACTGTCGAGTTAAAACGACCTTTCTTCACCCGGGTCAATAACAGAACAGCAAGAAAAGAAACCTTGGGATTTTTGTTGCTAGTTATGCCTTATTTTATTGTATATTATATTATTTTTTATATCTTTTTATTCATTATATCTTATATTATTTGGGTCGATATACGATTTTATTTTCATTCGAATTTTAACAAATATCAGTTTAAGTAAGTGTTATCCTAACATTTAAAAAATGTTTATGCATCCACTTTTTAAATAAAATTTGAAATTTAGATTGAATCTTTAAGGTAAAAATAACATTACTGATATATCTTGTCTTTACAATATCTTCTGATAAGGAACATAATATTCCCCTCTGACTGCTCTGAATGTTAACATCAAGTTAACGTTTGTTGTGTTTTTATGCTTAACAAAATCTAATTAAATAAGTCATCTCATTATTAAATAATTACATGAAAATAGTGGCAACAGTGAAAATAAGAAGAGTTTTAAAACTAAAGGGAATATATTTCTTTACTATTCATATTTAATTTCAATTAATATTCAGTCACAAAAGCAATGAGACCCGGAAATTTCAATCACAATAATCCTTTATCAACAGGAACGTCTCCTTTAGCATCACAAAGAGACTTACTTAACACCATAATACTTCCACTTCCTCTTGTTTTACACAAACTAAACGACAGTTCAGAAAATTCCCATTCCACGCCATCCCATCCCATCCCATCGCAGCGCCGGCCAACGTAGAGCCAGCAGGCCAGTTTGAGAAACATTGCTGCGGTCGGAGCTGCTGTTTATATTGCGGTCCCTTTAAAGCGCCGCGTGCCGTCCGCAGCGCTCTCTGCGAGAAGCCGTGTCGCCAGTCGCCTGCGGTCTAGTGGCCGAGCTGCAAGTATCGGGAATACGGGTCTCCAGAGCCCCACGCGACTCTAGAGGAAGATATAACGGCCACCGTCGGCTTAGCTCGAAATGAAACACCGCCATGGGAAGAAAGGGTGTTAAAATTAACTCCCTTTCTTTCCTAGGGGGTCCGTTGAACTGTGGGGTGAGGATGGGAGGCAGAGGAGAGTGGACGAGGACGGAGAGAGCTTTCGCGCGAGGTAGAGAATTTGGCTGGAAGTTCATAAGAAATTTTCGAGGCTGAGGTTTCTTTCTAAGGGGAATGATATCAAATTAGGTGCAAACCAGTTCAGCTTGTTAGCATTTATTTTTTAATTGCGCTCGCCCCCCGCGCCGTTTACATTTATTTTGGCGTGGAAGATACAGGCCATTACAGGGTTTGTGAACTCTATAAGGATTGTAGATTTGTTGAAGAAGAATACTTTAGCTCCATTCCATTTGTACAATCCAATTGTTTATAGAAAAAACTTGTTTTAGTGCCTACGATTATTGGTTATCTAAATTTCTCTCCTCTTAATGTAAGACTTACAAAAACGAATAGGAATATAGATTAAGTATTCATAACTTTCACTGAAAATTAATTATGATATGTAATTTCATAGCGGAACTAAATTAAAGACTGAGTTTTTGCGTTTTCTCTTTATACCACTGTTGCTTTTAAAGATGATAACTAATTATTCAGATGTATAGTACATGATTTATTGCAAAATGATTAGTTGGAATCTTAATGCAAAATGCTATTTACGAAATGAGATATATATTCAGTGCTTTGATGCCTGATGTGATGAAGTGATTTCCGTCAGATCCTCAATTAGACACCGGTCTGGAAGCAGTGAGAATCTCATTGAAGTTGTGCAAAGGACCGCCTGGAAACTGAGTTGTAATGCATGTATTATAAATATGACACGTATAAATAATAAAAATAATAAATAATAATAATATCTTTGAAATGTTGTATTTCCTTTTGATTCAACAGTATTTCATATTGAGATACGCTTGCGATCGTTTCTCAAGGACACTTTTATAGAACACACTCTCATTCAATACATAATGTTTGGAATATAATATCAATCCTGAAGGGTCTGTTCTCCTGCCCTTCTTATATGTGTGTTCTATACTCTATTGCGTAAGAAATAAGTGTTTCTATAAAAATTCTTTGAACGAATACCATTATTAAAGGAAAAACTTATGTGTGCTAATGTAACTAACCAATGTAACTAACTAGTAGCACGTACTTCCCTGCATTATTTGTAACTTTTGCAATTTGGAATAAAAACGAAAATCGAACATGTGCCTTTTGTATGAACGTGCCTAGTAAAATGCAAGAAAATATTACGAAAAAGTTTGGAGAAGTTTTTGATATGCATTATATGTATATTGTATGTATTTTAGAATTGCCTTGATTTCACGTGAAAGTACAAAACCTAGATTTAGTTTCAAAACCTTCTAAAACATGCCCACATTTAAAGATATGTTTTGAATAATGGATTCCATTAAGAAAATATCACAATATTAAATATTGTAGTAGTAAACAGACGCCGAGAAAATTTTAGACTTTTTCAATTTTCAAAATTTCCGAGAATTTAGTGAAAATTATATCTCTGAGATACTTGTAAGCATACTTTTCTCTATTCGAGGAACAGATAGGAATTGGAGCAACTTTTGAGAAAATTTTGAAAATGCCATTGGACATTCATGTTAACTATCCAAAATATTAAAATAACAATTTCAAACTCAAGGAGCCCCAGGAACCCTAGAAAAATCTAAAAGCAATGAAACAAATATTTGTGATACTCCTTTCCCTTCATACACTGCACGTATCGAATAATTTGTCATACTGCGCCACTGCTCATGACGTCACTAACGTTATGCTACAAGTCCCTAAGGAAGAAACCAATCACCTTTAAATATTTGATATTTACATGTTGTATTATGAAACCGCAACTCTATCCAGATATAATCGTGTATTATTATAGTATTAATGAAAACTGATTTAAAAATTAATTTATTGCAGCGTTGAAATACAGTATTTTGTTATTATTGAGCAGAGTACATGTTTTTTTGATAGCCATTTTGTGTGATTTTGCTCGGCAACATTTTTTTCTTCTGCACGCTACAAGTATCGTTTATTCCATCAGAGAAATAAATCCATTTGGCTAGTATTAGTCGAACTGGCATTGCAGCAGTTGCAGAGTCTTTGACGATATCCGTTCGTAAAGCCGCTATACATTTGGATGCCATTTGTTGATGGAGAGCAGCACCAAATGCAGTAATACTTTCGCGACGTACACCTTAAGCGGTTGGAAGGTGATCACCTGTGATATCTTCACGTTCAATTCGAATAACGGGCGAGTAGAGACGGCGCGCCCAAGACCTCGAATGTTTCTACGCGACGTCTCTTATCTTTCCCCCGACACGTATGACAAATAAGTTAGCAGCTCTTTTAATGCATACTCTCGAATGTTCACAATCCCTCGTGCTTTCGGAATACTCAAAATAAACAATTATTTAGAAGTAGAAAAATTTAGTGATGGTTTTTCGGTTTTTAGTATTTTACTTTTTTCCCACTTGCCCAATACGATATTAAACTTACATATTATCCATTGTAAAATAAAAATGATATCTCCATCAACTGTATGTAACAATTTTGATTAAGCTTAAGATTAAGCCTAAATGTGTTTAAGTATTCACTACTCTATCCTCTATTGACTTAAACAGGCCTACAAACAATTGTGCACCTTTGTAAATAATATAATGAATAATAATTGTTTGCGAAAAGTCACCTCGGAATATTTTTCGTGGGATTATAACACAATGTTTACAATGATTATTCTACAAAAAAATAAGAGCCCACAGACTAAATTTTAGAACTGTTTTAGAATTTTGGTATTGGTTTTGTCGAATAAATAAGTCAGTTGTCAGAATATGTCTTAAAGTGACGTCCTGGATGGCCGAAGTGATCAGCGGTCTGCCGACTCAACGCATTGGTTTGAAGGGTTGCGGGTTCGAGTCCCGCCGTGAGCATGGTTGTTTGTTCATTGTCTATCATGTATGTGTATGGTCATAGAAAGCCTTGCGGCCACAGACCGAGGAGCCCGCATGTGTGTCAAGTGTGAAGGTTAATATGAGTCCCCATGAGGAACATAGAGGGTACCCGGCGCGGAGAGCCGAAATCGGCATCCCCTGAAAGCTGGAAAAAGCGCCAGGTAGAAAAATAAAAGATTATGTATAAAAGTGGCGCGTGGAAATGAGTTTGAAGTGCTGCATCAGAGAGAGCGAAGGCTGTGGCGGCGGGGCGGGGCGGGGCGGGGCGGGGCTGGGCGGGGCGGGGCGGGGCGGGGCGGGGCGGGGCGGGGCGGGGTGGGGCGGGGCGGGGCGGGGCGGGGCGGGGCGGGGCGGGGCGTGCGCGTGCAGAGAGTAGAACACGCGCTCCCTGGCATCGCGTTGCCATCTGGTGCATTAGCGGCCGCTCCTCTTACGCGCTTCACTCCCCCTACACGCAGCCTCGCGGATATTCCTCCGCCTGCCTCACCCGCCGGCATCTTCCCTCGCACGAATGAAAGCATGCCCTAACATAGGGATTCTCAACCTTTGTCGTTCATCGAACCGTTTTAAAATAATTGTTGGTTCCATCCTGTTCAATATACTGTAGTTGCACATTCTTGTATTTGGGTATATTGTTATTGGTAAAGTTTTATAAAAATCATTGAACCAATTTTTCAGAATATTTTGTTGAGATTTCAGGTCAAGTACCCCCAAAAAATCAAAACTTCTGTTTCAAACTCATAGGGCCTATATTCTGCCAAATTCATCGGGGAATATAGATTTTGGAGAAAATCGTTGGTACGGTTTAATCCTAACGTTGACCACAGGCGGACAGGCGGACCGATAGAGAATGAACAGCGACGTTTTGCTGTATACCACTTTTTCAGTATCAAAAACACAAAACCTGGATGCTGACTATAAATCGTGTTAGAGGAAATCATTTACTACATACACAAAAAATATTTATCTACTTCTCTATTATTGAGTTGTTCTGTTTAAAAATTGCCAATTTTTGCCGCAGAATTACAATATTTTCTCATTAAATGAAAGAACTTGGTGTGTCAAGAAAAGTATCGTAATTACACAAATACTCAGAGTAACAAGCAGCAAGAGCAATCATCCACAGTGTGGTGTCATAGGATACAGCTACTTAGTTGAACATAAAAATTCCGTCAAAGTTAGAACTTTTAGGTTTATAAAGCTTTAGATGTGGGTGAGCAAACTCATCTGTCGCAGGATATGCAGTCTCACTTTAGTGCAGATTGCATTGCATGATTTAATAGCATTTATCAAAGTTAATGATTCATTAAAATTCTGTGAATTTTTGTCTTGTTTTTATTAAACGTTTCAGTAATCCTCAAATAGCAAGTATGTTTGTGAATATTACGAAAAAGTTTGATAAATATTACTAAACGTGAATGTGGGTACTTTTGGAAGTGATAAGAGGTATAAATTTTTGCATTTTCCTGATGTCTCCAATACCTCTAGTAACATTCTGTTACACAAAGAGCCTTTTCTCGTTTTTGAGCAATTGTTATGTTCGCGTCATAGTGATTTATTCTGTGATTTTTCAACTCGCAATTCGCTTGGGAGAAGATTACGTGGGTTTCCGAAACGCCATGTAACAATTTTGCGTTGGAAATTCAGCTCTTCCGATGCGAGTCGTATGCTGTTCATATTATCGTGCGCACGCATGTCGTTCGTGTGTTAGCCTGCGGTTTAACTCAGTGTTTCCAATCACTGAAGCTGCGTTCGGGTGAATGAATTATATGCATTATGCCGATATATGGCTATAATCTATGTATGGTATGAATGCATCATGTTTGCACAAGACAGAAAACGCTCAGCTTAAAGTGTGAGCATATCAAGTCACGTCAGATAGCATGGAAAATACATAAACGGCTTGGCTTAGTCTCTCTACACTAATCATTCGGGTGTCCGATGACTGGGTTAACATTCGTTCTGGAAGTTTTCTCCAAATTTCCTCCCTGACATTTCAAAGCGGCTGCTCAATATTTAATACTTGGCATTTGATTGACTTACAGAATGAAACTGACATGTTATATTTTTACTTTGGCAGATTAACTCCCCGTAGAGGGGTTTCTAAGAAAAATCGCACGTTTGAAAATATTCAAGGCTAATATGTGTTTTATACAAAAGTGAATAAATATTTGTTTCGGACAGTAAATATACTGTATTATACTGAGATCTACACAGTATTATACAGATGCAATGGAAATAAAATCGCACCTTCTAATTCACACAATGATGATGGCCGCTATTATTATTTCCGAACGAAGACAAGGGGGAAGCATAATATTCTCCCTTTGGAAAGCAGGTTATCACAGTAGCTGTCTGCCGTGCCTTCCACTGCTTGAAGAAGAAGGTTGGATAGTGATGGTCAAATGCTAATGACAGATGAATAATTATGGATGCGACAATGTTTAGATGGTATATATGGATGGTATGAGATGCCAATTACTGCATGCGGAAATAATCATATTCGAAACCGCAGTCTTAACATCTGCATGTTTGTATGACGCTCCTTCTTGTCAGAGATCGACTCTAATGAACGCAGAATCCGGAAGTCATTTAATACCCACAGAATACGATATACATAAACTATGACTAGAATCTATGGATTCTTCCGTTGAATAGAAAAGATGAAATAGTTTGTCGAGTACAATTTAAACAAGAATTCAGTATGTATTTTTTTAGAAAAAATAGCATATACTACATTTTTGATTTTACATGTTTTAAATTAAAACTTTCAGAATTTAATTGATCAATTAATGCCACAAAGAATGATAAAGGAGCACATACAAGATACACGAATTAAAAACACAGTAAGCACTAAAAATCTTCTATTCAATGACATACATTAAAAAGAGAACGTCAAAAGTTAGCAGTTCACTAACTTAAATATAGAAAATACTAATATTAGCAGAAGTATGAACTTTAATTTTCATGTAAACACTCAGTAATTACTTTGGTTGAATTGGAATTTGATGAATCATTAATTTGAAATATAAAAGTTATCCTTAGTACTAATTTTTCTTGAAATTTGGTTGAAACTTCTGATTATAACAAAAATTAACTTTCTTTGTACTGAAATAAATTTCAACACTCATACGTCCATTAATGGACAATTAAATAATTATAACTGTTCTGAATAGTTATTACCTTTTCTCAAATTTCATTTTTATAACTGCACAGTTATTATTACAGGTTTTCATAATACCTGACTTTAGCCAAGGGGGTCTGCGTTTCCTTTGAAATGCTCTCAGGTAAAGGAACTTCAAGCCCGCCATACTAGTTTCAAAAATAATGTCTCTGCGTTACAACGTTCACATTTATGTTTGCTGTCTCTGCGCGTACTGTCTGCTTAAAAATCGACAAATCTCGGCAGTTGTGGGCTGTGCAATAACTCATAATATCGCCCCTAGATGTCCATCGTTAGTGGGCTACGTGGCGATCTTTTGACTTGCGTTCGTAGGCGTCCGTGGCCGGAGTCAATACTTTTTGGCTATCCGGGATGAGCCGCGTCTCGGTCAATTGTGCTGACGTTTCGGCCATCTTGCTGTGGCCTTCTTCAGAGCTATACTGCAGTATAACCGTCAGCACAATTGAACGAGACGCAGCTCATCCCGGATAGCCAAGAATGTAATGACGTATCGAGCGAGATCGTCAATGAATCCAGCGTATTGTTTGAGTTCATTGGAAGATTCATCCTCACTCTCCTAATGAATGCGTCGTTGTTCCAGCTGTTACCAAGTACAATGCAGTGTTCTCTCAACTTACGATGGGCAAAATGAGAATAAATTTAAAAAATAAAAAGTTGTAAATAAACAAGATCTACATTACTTTCTTTTAGACAAAGATCTGCACGTAGGTAATTTAGTTGTACGGATACTTTGTCTAATTGAAATTGAATTTCCACTCTTCTTTTATTATCGTTGAAGTTTTTGTAAAAATCACTAAATTTAAAAAAAATTCAGCTACATGATTTCCAGCTTCTTGTAATCGCTTCTTGAACAATCACGTTGTAAACTTTTCGCTTCTAGTAGATCCATCTCCTTAGAAGTCTGGTGACAAAATCGTCGTAACTTTCTCTATTTTAAGCGAAATTCGTTCGAAGGGTGTTCACTGTGAACATATTATGTAAAAATCATATATACTGTGGGGAGACATATGATAGACAGTTGCTTGCATTCTTAGAATCGCCAGACTTGCTTATCATAAACGTATCTCCTACAGAAAAATATGCCGGATTGATGGTTGGCTTATTGAATACGGTTTAAAACCACCTGACCAGAACTTTATCTTCGGAAAATCTTCGTATTCGATTAGCTCTACAACCCTTTCTGGGTCTTGGCTTTCTCAATTAAGTCATTCCATCTTTTCCTACAGTACACTCTTTTTCGCCCAATACTCTTGAATATTGTCACACGGCATCCATTCACCGAGATCTTTGTCTTTCTCTCTTTCTTGCATTTGTTGTCATCCATTTCATTATCTGCTTTGGGAGTCTGTTTACCTGCATTCTTTGAATATATCCCAGCCATTTTATTCTTTGAGCTGTACACGGTAAATACTTCCTCCAAATGTTATGTATCTCATTTGTACCTGGTGCTTTCCAGTTCTTGAGTTGAAGATAACTCTCTGTGTAATATTAGGCGAGCACATTTCAGGTATATCTCAACACTTCCCTTTCTCTTCTGCTACTTAGTAACATCCATTATTACGGGTATTGGGAATGCTCTGTATTTTACTATTATTTATATATTATTATTTATACATTATTAACATTATTACCGATGATGAATGTATAAAAGAGCGAACCTTCTGATACATTATTTTTTGTAGACATTGCAGGTGAAATGATATAGCACTATTCATTCATCAGCATTATTGAATAATGATGATAAAATACGCATATAAAAATATTTTAATGTATAATTGTATAGGAATACCTCAAACATTACCTAACTCATTCTTAATTTGTTGAAGAATCTCAAATTATTCAATAATGGATTGTCTCTTAAAGAAGGCAAATATATGCTTGTCAAACTATAATTCGCGACCAGTGTTAGGAACCATTCCCAAAATAATTATAGTTTTTGTTACAATGATTTACACTTGACGCAAGGAGTGAACTGTATTCTGAATTTCTGGTTGGTACGTGAATTGCTCTGATTTTTTCTTAAATCCTTTACCCCAGCGTGTTGACATGGTCATACATGTACAAATGAGAGCTATTTGTAATTCGGAGAGTGTTGCTTGGAAGCGTTAGCGGACATGTGAACAGTTGATCCCGAAAGCGGAACGAACATTACATGCGAATGTTTCACTGCCAGATGCGAATGTAACGCTTCCAATACCCGGCTATTGATTTACTACCAACGTCATGGAGGTCGCTGGGGCAGTCAAGCTCTGTATGGTCTTTCACAATATGCACGTGAGGAATCTATGCACAGGCATTCTCTCGCCCCAATAAGCATCCGCCGCTGGGGTCCGGTTCTCGTCCACGATTCGCCCAAGCGTGAACGTTATGTTGTACAGTGGGTCGGATGATTACAACGTATGGTCTGCGAGGGAATATTTAAGATTTGCCTTAAAATACTCATTAGATGGTGAACAGAGATAGTTATGTAAAATTGAAGGGTTTAAAAAATAGCCCTAGTCCAGATTATATTTTGAGATAATAGAACGGTTGCTAAAGATTCATAGCCACCATTTACTGACTGTGTGGTTGTGAACAAAATCTGCCCCTTTCGTATTAGCTCCAAAGGTTTGAGTGATTTTGTAAAAAAAAAAAAAAAAAAAAAAAAAAAAAAAAAAAAAAAAAAAAAAAAAAAAAACATAGTCCTGTGTCGTGTTTTTTTTAAACGAACGAAATTTTTAAACGAACCTTTTAAATGTACGTTTTCTCCGTAATTATTTTTCAAGCATAGTTTATCTCAATCTGCAACGGGTGATAATGTTTGTTTTGTGAATGTGGTTATTCCGCATTATCAGTATTTTTGTCCTCGAAGTTTGGTGAATGGTGATAGTGTATAACCTGTTTCTGTGGCATAAACGTCGTTTGTGTTGTGAATCTGAGCAAGCAATGTAGAAAGAAACAGCTAAGGAATGGATTCTACGTCAGATATAGAAAGAATAGAGTGATAGAGGCGTAAATCAAAGACAGAGAAGAAGGAGGATGTACTAAAAGCAAAGAAGGTTACTGGAGAAACACATTTTAATCATAAAAGAATCTTCAGACGTTTTATAAATATTTAGTCACGTGCCAACAGAGAATTGAATCTAAATTTGTCATCAATGCTTATGTGGAAATCGAAAACATTGTTAATGTTGATAACAGTAGTGACGAACTACAATAAGTTAGTCAATAATATTCCAAATTGGTTAATTGCATTAACTTCTTGCGTTATTCCTTCAAATATTGTAATATTACTGCCATAAATAGATAATTTTGATATACGAATTTCTCAATTTCTAGAACAAAATACCATAGTTTATATACACACTTATTTATTCAATACTTTTTACTATACAGTTCAAGCTTGAACTGTACTCGAGCGTTCATGTCCATTTACATTAGATAGTTGACGTAATTGACGTTCAATACGCATGCATTGAATTGAACCACTTGGCCGTTAAATCTTAAGTATTTATATTACAATTTACAATAGCTTGAGAAAGGGCACAATTTTCAATGTCTACCAATTTCGCTATGCAACGTTTATTCGCTCCCCTGAAATATGTTTTTAATCTATGGTTGTTTTTAAAGGAAGATTCAATTATATTTTCATTGAGTTTTACATTCTCTTGTCCTCTTTTTGGAATATAAAAAACTTTTAATGTAAATTATCATTGAAAGTATGCAGGGAATGTGTTAGAAGTTCTTGCATTTATTTATTTGAATATTCTATGTTATAAGAGTGGTAGGTATTTTACAATATGCTGTTTGCCTTTTATCAAAACTTTAAGATGCAGGTAAGATTTATTTATCTACTTGAATATAAATCTGAAGAATTAATTCTCTAGTTGTTTTATTCCTGTAGTTGAATCTACTGATTGATAATATCAGTAAAATAAAAGCACTTTGCACTACAAGATGGTTTTACAGAGGGGACCTAGATTCGAGGAATTGAAAATAAAATAATATCACACAAGAAACATTATCAGATATTTCTGAAACCAAAAAGAAGCTTACATGTGTACCGGACTTTAATGCACACTTTGAAATCAGAAGAACTGGGTCTGTTCGATGACAGAAAACAGTTGTCATGTTTAAGTTTCTCAAAAAGTAATTTCAAAGTGTGTAACAAATATTATCAGGATCAAAAAAAGGGAATTAAAATTGATTAATACAATATTCATAACCATCACAAGTACATTTTTGAGAGAATAATGCAAAAAGCGAATGGATAATTAGAAAATTTTATTAGAATGCATAGTACTGCTTTGACTCCACATTTTTCTCGATTTGACGGCCATGTGGTTTAAATCAATACATGGGTGTTAAGTTCTAGTAAAGTCAAAACAAGAC
The DNA here is from genome assembly GCA_038098605.1 of Gryllus longicercus. Lineage (NCBI taxonomy): Eukaryota > Metazoa > Arthropoda > Insecta > Orthoptera > Gryllidae > Gryllus > Gryllus longicercus. The sequence continues at coordinate 3,239,573 of JAZDUA010000139.1, forward strand.
AATAAAGACAGAAGCTCGATTTCCTCGTTGCCTCTGGACAGAATGTCTTGTGAGATTTCATATAGCTTCTCAAACACCAGTGTTTTAGAAACCCGCTAGCTGGGTGCATCATGTAAAAAATGTCACGTGTGTGACTTTGTTATACGAGATTTTCTACCACAAGGTCATGGGTAAAAAGTCACCCATCAACGTGACCCTCTATGTGGCATAGAATTGCGCAACATATATGGTGAACAGATATTATAGTCGGAATAAAAACAGTTATAAAATAGAAAAGATTGTACATGACTCATGTAATTTCATTGGAATGGGGTTGTAATACTTATACGCTAATGATTACAATGAAACATACTTATACTCTAATGATACATACGCCGTACTTTATTGAAGATTCTTTATTGCATACGAAAAGGAGATCCCCCATGAGATGATATATTTCAGAATCTTGTGGCTAGGAAACACTTGTTAATCAGAGCACTGCAATTCAGTTCAATTATACAACACAAAACACTGTTATACAAAACAATTCATAAATACTTGATGCACAATACAATGTTTATGATAGAGGCAAACTTCACCCCGACTACCTCCCACGGCGGCCTTAGAGTACTATATCCCCTCCAATTACTGTGCTTCTAGTTTGTTTTTCGAAGTTACTGGAGCTTTGTACTCCTTTTCCCTTTTCTTCTTAGCTTCCTTATCACTTTTGTTTATGCTTTACTGTTTGACTACATATCCCTAAACCTTCTTTCATTTTCTTCATTCGTTTTTTTCTTCTTCTTTTGAACAATCCCTAACACTTTCTACTAATTTAGCTTCGACAAAAAAATGATTCGAAAATGGATAAAGTAAGATAGTGTAGAATTACAAGCTGAATTTAGGCAACAAGAACCACATGAATGATATTTGCAAGATCCAAGGACCACAAAAGTGAAAATATGAAATGGATTTTAGAAAACTACCTAGAAAATCAAAGGTCTTTAGTATTACTGACTTCAACGATTCCAGTTACTTGAGGCAATCGAAGACAAGAAATTGATTGTCTCAAATAATGGAAGCCGTTGAAGTTAATAATACGTAAATCAAATGTTTCCCTTTAAACATCGTGAAAATTCTTGGCTTAAATTCAAAATTTACTACAATGAACTCTGAACTGGACATTAGAAAAGTCGAGCATTTTCAGTAATGTCTACTTTCTCAGTGAACTACTGTTACGTTAGTGTTACGCAAAACAAAACGTGTGACAAAAGTGGTATTTTGTCTGCAACCGCGACACGTAGTGACTGGCACACAATGCAGTTGAAGTGTTCTACACGGCAATTGCAGTACATACGTTTCTGACGGCGTCGTCAAAATACGGCGTTAATGCTGCGGACGGGCGCCTGCCACAAAAGGAGTGAGTCTGGGCAGCGGCGCATTGTGTGGCTGGCGCGGGCCGCGGGGGGCAGCCGGAGTCGTAAGAGCGTGATTAACTCCTTGTGGCGGCCGGCATTGGGGTCGCCCAAGGGCCCCGCCCGCCCTTCAAAGCGCCCAGGGCGGTCGTTTGCGGCCCTTGACGCGGCCGCGTTAAGGGGGATGGGCAGAGAGCGCGCTCGCGTCTTTACCTGAGACTTGCGGGCAGCCTAAATCACCCACAACTGTCGTTGGTTAAAGAATGTAATCTTTCACGACAGGTGTCAATATTAATATTGCTTACTGAGCTGATAGGCTGTTGTCCAGTCGATTGATGGATTAGTGTTTCCGGACGCGTCAACTGCAAAGGTCATTAGTGCTGTAAGTAAAGTGCATGTTTTTTATCGCGCGAGGCGTCAGTGATCGTCAGTCGCCAAAAAATTGTTGTTGATAAAACAATGTGCGATTTCACGACTGGCGTCACTATTGATATTGCTTACTGAGCAGATAGGTTGTTGTCCAGTAGATTGATTGATTAATTAGTTTTGGGCGCGTCCATTGCAAAGGTCATTAGTCCGGTAAGTGAAGTGACTGTTTATTTTCGCGGGAGGTGACGGTGATATTTCCTGCTGGATGGCAAGATATGGCGCTGACCTTCACGTTGGCTAGTGCGAGTTTCCCTAGCAAGGTATCTCCTACAAGTGGGACATCGCCCCAGCCGAGACAAGCTCTAAGCCCCAGACTCGTCCTCCGCCATGTGTGGTAGTGTAGTGCCTGTAACTGTAAGTGTGTGTAAGAAAGGAGTGAGGATAAAACAAGGTAAGAGATGGTAAAATCGGGCGCGTTCCTTCGCCCGTTCATTAGGGATCTGCCCCAATATTCGCCTGGTGTTGATAAGAGAAACTGCGAAAAACTACCGATCAGAACAACCTGTAGGTAGAATTTTCCTTTAGTCAGCTGCTGAATTTAATCTAAATATCTAAAACCTGATATCATCCGAACACCAAACCCTGAACCTCACGGTCAGAGGCATTGCTGTGACATCAATTTAGCCACCTAAGTCGGTTTCATCAGTCGAAATTTGTCTTGTAGACCGCACTTGAATATGGAACGTGTAAAAGGAGAATTTCGACTGGGCCTTGGTCTATCAGTCCGGTAATAAATAACACTAATATAAATTTGTTATCTTAGCTTTCAATTGCTGTTATTCAGTCGTTTTGGGGGTGTTGTGATCAAAAAACAAATTGTATGTTGAGTATCGTGAACTATTTTTCTGTTGTATAATACATGATTTTTGTTTGCTAATAAAATAGTAGTATGCCAAAGGTTAATGACAATATAAATTTAATTCATTGTTCTATGAACAACACATTTTGTGAAAGAAATTTGCAAAAAAAACCTGTTTCAAACTCCTTAACTTACAATATTATGTGAATAAACGTGAATTTGAAAGTTTTAAAATCAAAGGAACAACGTGCAGGCAGCTTCAAGAGACATTTATTACATTTACAATAGCCATCTTCTTTTACATTATGTAGAAATATTATTGTCAACGTACAACTAGTGTAAAGTTATCAGGTGTTTTTTTAACAGTGGAATATGTAACGTCGATCCGGCCTTATAAGCATAGTGAATTAATAGTGCAGGCCTGGGAAGTTTTGAGATTATATTAAACGTATAAAAATCATGATTATTTAAATAGCAAACTCAAATTCAAATCATCTCAGACATTTTAATTCGAATATATTTTCTGAATGTATATTTTCTTTTTTTTCAGGTAAGTGTTCATGAAAATCTGGGGGAAATGAGCTGAAAACGTGCAGTAAGTATTTAGCATTCACTTTAAATGGTAAATAGTACTGTAAGTAATAGGTTGAAAATATTTATCTGAAGGAATACTAGCTTCATAAGATATTTTCGATATTTGTTTTGTGGGGAAGAAAAAAAGGACATTTATATTATCACTATACGTTGTTCATAAATAAACATTTATGCACAATATATATTATTGGAAAACAACAATAAAATGACAATTGAAATGATGGTAGCGTTTGTAGGACGTATCCTTGTAGTCGGTTCCAAATCGAGAAACAGTGTTGCAACTGGCCTATCGCAAGACATCACCAAGACTGAACAAATGGATGTGCTTGTTGAACACTATACTATTCTGCTGAATTGCGAAAATCATGTCTTTCAGATAGATGAAATATTTCGCGTATGTTTTCTTCTCTAGTACTCTAGAGTACCGTATGGCATTGGTTGAGTTGAAAGATGTGTTTTCACAAGGGAGTTATCTTTCCTCTCAATATGTAAAAACCAACAGGCAAAGTCCTCTTGAAATATTAAATGCCATTGCAGAGTTTCCCAAGAACATTACGTCTATGTCTATTAAACACATGTCTTTTAAATCCATTTTTTTTAATTATTTGATATTTTGAAACTCAGATCTTTTGAGTGTTCATCCAACTGGCAATGTGAAATAGAATTAACCATGATTAAAATAAATTTTAAATAACTGATCTAAAGTTAATTTTAAGAAGGGACCGCTTTGACATCTAGTGCTTGGCTACTGCTGGTAGCATAACTGCAGGTTATGTTCATGCCACCACTTTATCAGTGAGATTGTTTACAGTTAGCTCACTTGTGTTTTCCATAAAACGTCTTGCAATGTCATCACCAACATTACTTAGTTTTGTTTTCCGACCTGTCAAACAGGTCCCTTCTTAGGCTAACGTTTCTCTACAATATGTCTCGATTGATTACTAGTGAATCCGTGCGCGTCAAGGACTAAGGTTATTAGTTCCGTAAATGTAGTGCATGTTTTTTCTCAAAAAGTGGTGGTGATCTTAACCCCGCTGTATGGCGAGATCCGGCGCTGACTTACAGTCGGCTAGCGGAGTTTTCCTCGATCCAGGTATCTCCCACCAGCGGGGCACCGCCCCAGCCCGAACAAGCTCTAAGCTCGGCCGGCATGTGTGGTAGTGTAGTGCATGTTAGTGTAAGTGTTTATAAGTAAGGGGTAGGATAGGACAAGGTATGGGAAGGAAAGATCGCATGCGATCAGAAGCCCGTTTGGGTACTGCTCCGGCACTCACTTGATAATGATCGGAGAAACCACGGAAAACTACCGATCAGAGCAGCCGGCCGCAAGAATTATCCTCCAAACAGCAACCGACTTTGACCTAGCTGTAAAATGAGTATCGAAAATCCTGCCACCGTCGGGACCCGAATCCCAGGACCTCCCAGTCAGAGACACAATTGTGACATCAATTGATGCCCTGAGCCACCTCTCCTGGTACAGTATGTCTCTTTGCTTAACATTACAAGACAATGAAATCATCGCACCTCCTCTCGCTTGCACTGCACCGCAATAAGAAGCGCGGACGCCACCACGGCCACATGCCACAACTAATTTCCCCTTCCCCTTCTCTCCACCACCCACTTCCCCCACGGCGGCGGCGGCGACTGGGAAATGGCCGCGCGACGTAGCCGTTCGTTTTCGCTTTATTGTCCCGTCCATGCGGCCCCGAGAGGGAATTTTCAATTTATTTTCACGGGTGGTTTATCGGGAAGCGGCAATGGCCGAACGGAGACTGAGAGAGGCGTTTTCCGTTGTTGTTATCAGGCTGAGAGAAAAAGAGGGAGAGAAAGACCGGAGGGCAGCGGAAAACCTTCAGACATCGTGATCGATGACATGTGAATAATTAATAGTCAAATTACTTTTGTTTGCGTGGGGTGGAAGGGGAGAGGGGGAGGAACTGCCTGTGACTTCCAACAAATGGCCGTGGGTAATTGCTGGTTCCTATTGTTTTTTGGGAGCGAGCCCCGACTATCGCAGTTATTTCTGGCGAAGAACTATTTTCAATTATTGTGAAAACAAAAAATCTGCGATCTCGCTGTAAAATTTATTTTCTTTCGCGTCGTGTTAATAGAGCGGTATCTGATGGAATTAATGTGTGCACCGAAGCTTGTAAGCGAACAAAAACATTATTTAAATATCTGCTAGTCATCAATTAGTCTGGGGCAGTTCATTCAGATATTAAAGCTTTATATTTGTTTTTCTTTTTTGCACGTTCATTAAGGAGTAACCCTCAGAGGCTGTAAAATAATTTAATTTGGAAAATATATATATTTTTCATTTAAGACAATTTTAAATCAAATAAGAAAAAAAGCGAAACGTACATACGACTGAACAGTTAACTCATAAGAAATTTAAATAAGAAATAACTGATATTAATCATTCACAGAACTACACGAATTGGTACAAATTTTTTTTGTTCTATCCTTTTTTTAACGCAATTTTGTTATTACGTATCGACGATATACTTGATTGATGTTTTGCGAGTTGAACAGAGCAATATGCTAGTTTTGTGAATTACACGTTACTGCGATTCTTCACATACATATTTAAAAGATTGGTAATTTTTCACCAAAAATGTTCATATATTTAACTGAAAACGAGACAAACAACGAAATAATATAAGGAAATAAAATTAAAGCTTTTCACCAGTCTTAAAATTAAATTTTTAACACGCTGTTTGTGAAACACGGTTTCTGGTGCTTGTTTCCCGTCGTAGATACCTCTATTGTTTCAATTGTAACTAATAGGATGCACAACTTCATGAAACGTGCGCGAAATATCGAGAAGAGTGTGTGCTACATCTTTTGCAATCAACTTGTAAAAGGTGCTACACGTAACACGCGCGCGACAAGATGCTCTCGCTCGTCTTTTGTTGTCCCACACTCGAATCGTGTGCGATTTATCTGTTTTGCGCACACGTTACGTAAGTTACTTTTGTGGAGGATTGAACTGTTCCTTCGAACTGTTTGATTAGCTACGTGTTTGATTGTTTTTTTATAATACTGATATTGAGTATTGACACTATTGTTATTGTTACTATTGTTATTTATTGATAATTAATTGAGCTTACATAACTTTACATTATTTTCACCTCCCAAGAGAAATAATCCTGTTGTTCGTTCTGACGAAACATTACGCCCAATACGAGTATCATCAATCCGCCTCATTTTAGAATGTACGTATTGATCATCATGTGAACATATTTAACTCCGACATATGTATGTATTTCATATATCCATGCGTCACGCGCTTATGCACATTTCCGCTTTTGAATTTATTACAAATTGCAATGCACATACGCGAGCCCATTGCGAGGAAAGAGATCGCAAACACACTCGAGAGCGGCGCGTGAGGGGAGGCGCGGGGTTGCGATGGAGGGGGGAGCAGAGCAAGCAGCAAGTGCGTGGGGTGGGGATGCAACATGGGCTCGGGACTGCTTCCGGGATGGTTTGGGACGCGGTGGAGCAACGATGCGGGGCTCGGGGTCATTGGGTCATATGAATAAAAATGAGCACTTGCTCTGGAGTACTTGCTCCGGAGCAAAGTGGGTCTACTCCGCGGCACTGAGCAGAAGCTCCATTTCGTATGAATAAAAACTTCGTATGTCTCCGAACAACTTACTCATGTCTCGCGAGCATTTGCTCGTCGTGAACAAGTGATAGTGCAGGCTAAGAGTTTTAAAAATTGTGTTCTTGAGCAACAAAGAGGTTGTATACGTTACGCGCGTCGCGCACATTTGTGCGGAATAAAGGGCAATAGTTTGTTGTCTCATTCTTTAAATTCGAATATGAATAGCAGTAACGAAAAACAGGCGCTAGAGACCCAGCTAATTTTTGCGGAAATGCTAAGTGAATATAAAATTATTTTTGAAAAGAGCCAGCTTTCGGAAGTACGCTGTGGCCGAAATGAAACATTACAAAGTTTCAAAAAACCGTACCCCGAAAAATTCCAAGTAGAAAAGAGCGATGGCCAATTAACATAGAAGATATGCAATATGAAAAAGCGCCTGAAAGCAAACGCCGATGAAAATCGTACCAACCATACATTGTACTTTTCGAATCGGCAAAGATTCTGATAGTCTACATCACGAGAATTTCACCTAATCTTAAAATTTTTTTAGTCCGCTGCATGTGCATATCAACACACGGCAAAAAAATCGGCTAATTTAACCTTACTTTTCAAACGTGAGTCTGCTACTAAGGTCCCTCCGAAATTTTGGAGCAAGTGCTCACTCTAGAGTGTAAACGCTTAACTTTATTCATACCAATTCTTAGCATTTGCTCGCCAGTTGAGAGTACGCTCAGAGTTGAAGCAAGAGCTCAGAGACTGAGCAATTGCTTACCCACTTTATTCATACGAAACTGAGTAGGATCTCGGAAACTCGGAGCAAAGGGTACTTGCTTACTTTTATTCATACCACCCATTGTATGGCGGCGCGGGGGTGTAGGGTTCACTTGGGCGGGTCGGGGCGGAGGCGGGGAACGGGGGACGGGGGGCGGAGGACGGAGGAAGGAGAAAGGAGAACGGAGGAAGGAGGACGGAGGAAGGAGGACGGAGGAAGGAGGACGGAGGAAGGAGGACGGAGGAAGGAGGACGGAGGAAGGAGGACGGAGGAAGGAGGACGGAGGAAGGAGGACGGAGGAAGGAGAACGGAGGAAGGAGAACGGAGGAAGGAGAACGGAGGAAGGAGAACGGAGGAAGGAGAACGGAGGAAGGAGGACGGAGGACGGAGGACGGAGGACGGAGGACGGAGGACGGAAGACGGAGAACGGAGGAAGGAGGAAGAAGGACGGAGGACGGAGGACGGAGAACAGTACAGCAGTCGCGGGATGTCGGGAGCGCGGGACTTCATGCGTCGGGACGTCAGAGCATCAAGACATCAGGGTAAGACGCGATTGATTGATTGATTGGTTGGTTGGTTGGTTGGTTGGTTGATTGATTGTTAGTGATTCCGAGCACATAAACTGCTAAGGTAATTAGTTCCGTCCGTATAGTGCGTTTTTTTTCCTCGGGAGGTGGCGGTGATTTCCCCCCGCTGGATGGTGAGATCCGGGCCGACCTATCATCGGCTAACGGGGTTTTCCGCATCCAGGTATTTCTCACCAGTGAAGCACCGGCCCCAGTCGAGACAATCTCTGCGCTCCCGAACGGTCACCCGTCATGTGTAGTAATGTACACCTTGTAATTGTGAGTGTGTAAATAGGGGATGAGGATAGGATAGGATAAGGAAGGGGAAGGGAAGATCACGTGCGGTCCGTGGCCCGTTTGTGAGGGCATTGCTCCGGCATTCTCCTGATGTTCATCGAAAACAGACATGGAAGACAACCGATCAGAGCAGCCTACCGCTAGAATTCCTCTCAAGGCAGCGAAAGAATTGTACCTAGCTATGTGGCTAGTGCCGAAACTCCTGCCACCGTCGGGACCGAAACCTAGGACCTGCCGGTCAGAGGCACTGCATTGGCATCAGTTGATGTCACCTCTCCCGGTGCGCGGCACATAGGGCGTGGGGCGCCGGGCGTCGGGCGTGGGGCTTCGTGCGTGGGGCGTGGGGCTTCGGACGTGGGACGTCGGGCGTGGGGCGTGGGACGTGTGACGTGTGACGTGGGACGTGGGACGTGTGACGTGGGACGTGTGACGTGGGACGTGTTTGACGAGGGACGTGGGACGTGGGACGTGTGACGTGGGACGTGTGACGTGGGACGTGTGACGTGGGACGTAGGGCGTGGGGCGTGGGGCGTGGGGCGTGTGACGTGTGACGTGTGACGGGTGACGTGTGACGTGGGGCGTGGGGCGTGGGGCGTGTGGCGTGTGGCGTGTGGCGTGTGACGTGTGACGTGTGACGTGTGACGTGGGACGTGGGACGTGAGGCAAGGAGCATCGGACACGGGACGTTTGACGCGCGGCACGGGAGAGCGGGCCTGGGACGAGGGACACGGGGCGCGGGCGGCGGCGCGTGTGACGCGAGGCGCGTGGCGGGGCGTCGCTGTTCGCGCGAGCGGTGCGGCCGTGCCTGCGCGGGGCGGGTGGCGATGGCGCGTGCCGGCAATTCCTCAGCCTCGGAGACGCAGTTCGCGGGCCGCAATAAACGTTTTATGGCGCACCTTCGCGCCCCGGGCCGAGGTGCGCGCCGCGGCGGGACAGAGCAGGGGAGAATGGGTGGCGATAAGGCGTGTGCAAAGGGAGATCCGGTGTTGTGTAGGGGCCGTCACATTGCGGTGTAGGCGCTGGCGATAAGACTCTTGTGTGTGGTTCTGGTGAGAGAAACGATGTTGTTGTAGTAATTGCAGTCGGCGTCGGTGTACATTGTGGTGAATCATTGTTGATGTTTATACGTAGAACATTTATGAAGAGATGGAGAGAATATAAATAAGGATTTGAGAATTGAAGAAAGATGAGGGATGATGGTAGTACTTGGGTCTTAAACTATTATCTCTAACGAGATTTCGAATATTGATTAACATATTATGTCTATGAAAATGTTCTCAATAAAATTTTATCCGATTACCGCAAGTTTACTAAAATTACGGTGTCCATTTTGGAGTAACAGTGAAAAACAGCTACACTATATCATCATGTTATCATTAGTTTAAAATGAAATGACAAACTGAATAGATGAGATTTAATTCTTCACACATACGTCATATATAAATATGATTAGTTAAATAGTTGCTCTTCACGTTCACTTATTCGTGAAGCTTGGAATATTTCTTGGTAACCCAAATACCGCGGGAATTCTTCATTATCTTCACGACAATTATCATTTCGGTTATTTTCTACTATGTTCTCTCCACATTCCTTTGTTTAGTATTTATGACTTTGTAATTAAGTATTGTATCCACACATGTCTTTTTCATAATCGAGGAAAAATCATTTCGTTATTCTTTTGAATCCTTTCATAATATGTTCCAAATATTTTTATTTGAAAGCATGACAAGATTTGATTTTTTAATTTCGTAATACCATTGAAGTCTACAATGGTATTTTCTATATAATTGGATCTTTTACTTTTTCGTAATTTAAGCTTCTCCTTTCATTGGCATTAGTGATATTCTGTAGTTGAGAATAAATGGCAAATGATCGATAACATAATATCAGCAAGCTAGATGCATGTGATAGAGACGGCGATGTCAAAGGAGAAGATGATTGTAATATGACCACAAATAAACACTAAAAACATGTTCAAGCGATTCAGAGCTCAAAAAGGGGGACTAACGCCCTAAACATTTTAACATCAGGTAATTGGTATATGGTTTATTGTGAAAGTAATGAATATAAAGGAATTGGGGAGGGTGAGGGCGCCTAAAATGAGCCTGGGGATGCAACGTAGGTGTTTCTCTGTGACTCAGTTAAACCAGGCTGCAATAGACTGCTTGCGAAGCTCATGGAGAGCATTGGGATAATGGGTTGTTGGTATTGTAAGCTCATTGCAGGACAGCAAACGAAGGCAATTATAAATACCACAGGAACTAGCGAGTACGGCAGATACGATACTCCGTGATGGCTGCAAAAGGAAGGAGGGAGCATGGCGGCGAGGGGAAGGGTGATAGTGGCAACTGCGGCAGGCAGTTGTTCTGCAGTAGATGAAGACCCGCGCGAGCACTCAGGCTGTGTAATGAACAGTTACTGCGGCCCGCGACGTTGTTTGTCGAGGACGCCGCCTCTGTGCCTTCCAAGTTTACGGTACAGTTGGTCCGGTACCGTCTTCGCGGATGTGCTGGTAGGGCAAGAGGCGGCGGGCGCGAATGCTCTTACTACTGCGGCAACTTCCGACAGCTCCATAATTTATACGGCTTTCTATGGCGGGTCGGAAATTTATATGCCGTAGCTGGAACAGCGTGCCGATATTTTCGGCGGAGGAAACAAAGAGCTTCCGTCGGTAAAACTTCCGAGTGAGGTGCGCCTGTGTTCCTTTCGAGATGAACGGGTGGTAATGAGATGGAATTGCTAGGAGAGGATTGAACTTCAGAAGCCCGGAAGTTCATCGCGGTGATTAGAATATAACATTTTACTGAACTTTTCCACGTTGGCAATCCAAATAAACTTGTATTGGAAGTTGAAAAAAGAGAAGGAATATTAAGCTGAGTAACAGAGGTAACGTCCATTCTAGGTAAATATAACGCTTTTATTTTATATCAACATGCACATTTGGACCCCCAAAATTGTCACCGAAATATTTTTCCTCCAACTACTTGTTTGAACTTTGTGGAGAACGCAAATGGTCACTAAATTCTGCAGATGTCTTCTTTTTTTCTAGATCCATAAGTTTTTATGTGCTATAACCTGGCGATGTGGTGCATGTATGTACTCAGATGATAACTTTGCAAAGAATACTTTTATAACACACAGAAAGGACTACTAGGGCCTAAAGCTGGAATTATCTTTCTCTCTCTTTCATTTATTTCCGCTGAATAATACTTATAAAATTGCCAATATATATGTGAATGTGCGCTAGTCCACCGTTAACATTAAAATTGAACTGTAATATGTAAAATGTAACTGTATAAGAAACAATTTTGAAATGTTTCTTTAAAGAAAGGTCCATTCTACTCTTCATACGAAACACTTGATAACTATTATCCAGTGAAACTGTACTTTGGAAGATATATTGTGTGTTTTGAATTATGCTTTTTCAGTAATAATGAGAATTAGTTATTTTCACTATGCTAAGCATTTTTATTTATTTTACTGATATGTGCATTTAGTATTTTGCAAACTGTTTACAGGAGCCTCCATTTTAAGGAATTCAAGAATCCATATTTTCTGGGAAAGGCCAAGCCAAAATAAGCGTACACCTAAAAATATCTCACGTACTAAATAATTTATGTGCTATTATTTGAAAATTAACTCTCTAAAAATCAACTTTAACCTTATGTTCGTTAATAAGTTCCGGAATTGCTCTTTGCCCATTTAAGTGCTGTCCGAAATTTATTCATTTACCACGAACTACACTGCTCTCCAAGGTTTGGTAATCCTATTTCAAAATCCCGATTCGTAAGCTTCTTAACAGCCCTTCAGCGGATAAAAGCCTCTCGTTTCACCTATCGCTCCAAAACTTGCCTTCTATCACCACAAATTTTCGTTAAATTTCATCACAGCATTGAGAGCAGGATATGTGGGTAAATTCGATGAGCGAAGTGATCGAAATATGTTTAATGAATATCGATGACCGCAAAAACAGCGTACTACACGCTCCGCATTCCCTTTATTTATCAATGGTTGACAGGGAACTGGATTGTTTAGAGCCTAAAGCATCGCGCAAGTACTTGCCAGCACATTTTTTAACACTGGAAGTGATGAATTTGTACGAGAGGCAGGGAATTTAATTTGATGGTCAGATTAAAATGTACTTGAAAGTATGTATTCTATTACTGGTACCTACCAAAATTAAAAAGGATTATAAAACGTGGTTGATCAATAAATAAATATATTACATAATTCGTGTTTTGATATATTCAATATACGTGAAAACTTCACTCGAGAGGGTGATCCCCCGAGATTTAGATTTTCTGTGTATCAATCAAAAAGGAATTTCTGGTGTGGTGTTTTCTCTAAGATTTCGTCGATTTATTTTTTCACCGTCAAGATGTACATTATTTGGAATTAATTAGGGGATTAACTTCTTCCTTATTTAATTGTGTTATATATATATATATATATATATATATATATATATATATATATATATATATATATACATATTTTTCAATTATCCATTTTCCCACCCGTTTAGTAATTTTACTTTTTACTACCCACAGCTCTCTGACTCTTAGTATAGTTTCAAAGATTTCGGGATATTATTTTTGGAATTGGTACTGCTACTTTTAATAAATCAATACAAACGATTTCATTCTGATATCAATCTATAAACGATTACATTTCTGTTTTTATGTTAAAAAATTCAGACAATAAAAAATCAACTTTAAGTGGTATCTTCAAATACAAACGTTTCTTATTTCATTAATATTTAGATAATGTAATGTATATAATTATTTGCGACTTGAAGAGCATGTATCTTTCTGAAAAGAACTACATAAAATTGTTTAAAATATAGCGCGCGCACTGCTCAAGAACACCGAATAAAATACAGTCTTAAAGCATTACAATAAATCAAATATTTTAACGAAAACACTCTTCATGAAAACTGCATTAATAGAGTTTAGTACATTCGGATAAATACTAAGAACATAAAAATGTTCAATGATGGTACACGTGTATGGCAAATATTTAATTTAATCTCTTCGTTAAAGACTTGATGGCGAGTGACCTCAGATGTGTCGAAAGCAGGGCCGCACTAAAAATGTGAATGCAGTTGCTAGTAAGAGAATACCTTGAATTACATTATCAAATATGTACATTTTCAGTAAGAATTAAACATTTCATAGTTTTTCGATTTTTCTGACTTTCTTGTTATATGACGTAAATATAAGTACCTCTAACTAGGCCGGAAGCTGTTTAGATTTATTTTCATTTCTGCGTACTTTCGACATTAGTAATAAAGATATGTCACATTGTTCTGAAATAATGAACGAAAATTAGAGATAAGAATGCAAATAATGTTTACGTGCAAAATAAAATAATGTTTTGTACAAAATCAAAAAATATCAATAATTCTATTTTTCAATAATAATGTGACAGTGATTTTATGAAGAAAATTAGGTCACTTTAAGAAAAGTACTTGAAGCTTTAGTGAACTTCGATATGTCCACCTCCCAGGGACATTTTTCTTGTAGGAAACTTTTCGATGGAGAGGAGGCTAAGGCATCGACACGATGACGCCGTCGGATCGTGACGTCATTCCCCTCCGACCGAGCAGGCGCCGGCGTTTGATCTCTTGAGCAGGGCGCGGAAGCCCGGCGCGTAGCAAAAACAGTCGTTTCTCCAAAGAGGAGAGCTGTAGCCCCGATTCCTTACCCCTCACTATAGGGCAGCAACCCGAAAAACTGGACAAATTGTGAACGAGTTTGTAAGAACAATGGGTAGTAGGGTTGCTGAGAACCAATCTCCGAATGGCATAAAAATAAACAACATGCTAGATGCCATAGTTAAATCTTTATAGAATAATGAATTGTGCTGTATGGTTGTGAACAGAAGTTAAAAGATTGGAAGTAACATGTAAGAAGGCAAAATATCTAGTAAGAAGAAAATAGGTGATTCAAAACAACGGTACTAAATTCTGAAACATATCCGATTAAAATACGAATATAAATCAGTGATTGTAATTTTTAGGATGGTCTCTAAATACATCATCAAAAACTACCGGCGGTAAAAGCTCAGTGGCAGGATTGTCGTTGTCAGTGTCAGGATCACTAACCAAGAGATCCCAGAGCTTGAGTCTTCCCGGAGGCGGAATTTTGGCACTAGCTACTTAGCTAGGTTAAATTCAATCACAAGAGAGCCTAGACCTAGTCCCCGATTGCGGCAGTACTTCATTGTGGGAGAAACCTGTAGAAGGTACCTCGCAATTGAACGTATCGGAACCGGATTTCACATTACAGTAAAAACACGGCTATTTTTCAGGGTGTAATATGAACAATATTTTCGTAACTAATGACGTTTTTAGTTAACGCGCACAGAAACAGTAAATGATGATTCAATCAATAAAAAATACCAAAGTGGGCATTTCCTTTTCGGTTTTTTTTTTTTTTTTTTTTTTTTTTTTTTTTTTTTTTTTTTTTTTTGCGAGATTTTCTTGCCCCTGACTCATCGTGCGCCTCCCCGAGCTCCCTCTGCCACGCACTGTTTTCTTTCTTAAGTGCGGAAGCTCCCTTCTGTAAGCTTCTCCGCTCTCTCGACCCTCCTCAAAGGGCGAGACGGCGGCGGCGGCGGCAGGCGGCAAGCGAACGGATCTCGCCACTGGACTTCCGGTCGCGAGGCTCTTAACCTAAATACGGCGCCCCGTGTTTTTAAGAAACACAAGTCCACTTCCGCTCCATGTTGCGCGCGTCCAATCGATTTGCCAACTCGCAGACGTTGCAGCTTTGCCGTCGAGAAGTTTGGACGTAATCGGAGAGAGGCTGGTTCAAAATTTTCTGGAAATGTTTTCTTTGCACTTGGTGGTTCCCACGCTAAAATGTGTCATATGCGCTTCTTTGAAAATATATGAAATTTGCTTTGTATACATGATTTCAATGACGTTACTTTTGTCAACTGTAATGACATAAATATTAATTCAAAATGCTTAGAAATTAATTGACTCTTTTTTGCCCTATCCTCACTCCTTACATACACACAAACTTACATGCACTACACCACTACACATGGCAGTCATGTGCTTACTGCTTTTCCCCTGGAGCGTTGCCCCGCTGTTGGGAAATACCTGGTTAGGGAAAAACCCAAGTTAAGAGCCAAATCTTGCCATCAAAGTCATCTCCCGCGCAAAACATGCACTACGCTTACGGAAACAATAACTTTAGAAGTTAACGCACAGGGAATCACTAATCAATCATTCCATAATTTTGATGAAAAAAAGAAGGGTAATTTCAATTTCATTTATTTACAGACATAATGGAGCAATAAATCATGTAGCATTTTAAGACTAAACTCTAAATAAAGATTTGTCAAATATCGGGATATAAAATTGAACAGTATATAAAAAAATCTGAGATGAAATTTGGAGTATTGAGATAAATATAGTAACTTTGATATGAGTGTACTCGTTCAAAATATTGCTAAAAGAAGCCTTATGAACCAGTCTCCAGAGATACTCCCGTGTTTTATTTGAAAAGTGTGCTGAATTAACACGCAAGGTCACACACAACGTTTCATTTCCACAAGCGAGTCTTCAAGAGGAGAGCAATCGCGTCTGTAAGTGACGCACAGTGAATCTTTGTTTTCAAGAGGCCAATATATGAGGTCGCGTGCGCGATACTTTCATTTGAAGTAGAACCATTAATGCAGTTTGCTGGTATGTTTGCTTAAGTGTTCGTCTGTCTGTTTGCTCATCATCGAGCGTCCTCTTTATTTAATTGTGCGCACTCTCAAACAGATCTGACCTTTTTATCCAATCGTTTCTCCGTTCCTTCAAATGTCAGTTAGCTTCGAAATGACCACGCCGTGTACTTTTATTTGTTTGCCTTTTTTATACGATTTTCCTCCGATATTTACAATCGTCGTTCCTTCAAGCATCCTCAAACTAGTATTTGTTCCTATAGTCAAAATTAATACCCAATATAAGCTTAAATATCTTAACACATGTTGAAGAAAAATTAGGAACTTGCACCAATTCAAAAATATGTCTTAATAGGGTTTATTATCAATAATTAATTGATTTATTGATTGTTTAGTGATTCCGGGCCCTTCAACTACTAGGGTCATTAGTTCCGTAAGTGATATGTATGTTTTTACTCGGGAGGTGGCGGTGATCTTTCCCCCCCGCAGTATAGCGAGATCTGGCGCCGACCTACCATCGGCTAGCGGGGTTCTCCCCAAACAGGTATCACCCACCAGCGGGCTACCGCCCCGTCGGAACACGTTCTCAGCTCCTGACGGGTCTCCCATGTGTGGAAGTGTAGTGCATGTTAGTGTAAGTGTGTGTGTAATGAGGTGACAATAGGACAAGGAAGACGAAGGTGAGACCGCGCACGGTCCATGGCCCGTTTGTTAGGGTACTGCTCCGGCATTCGCCTGATGTTCATCGGAGTAATCACGGAAAACTACCGATCAGAGCAGTCGGCCGCTGGAATTCTTCTCCAAACACCGACTGAATTCAATGTAGCTAACTTATCAATAATTGTAACCATAATAATCATAAGTGTGAAAGAGAACAAAATAAACTGACACAAGTAAAATAAACAGTACACAACATTTTAAGAGCACCATTTGTTTCTCTTCCCAGACTACCCTATTTAATGTTTGCGCCTAACTGGGATTAGTGGAAAATCCGCGAAACGCTGGCAACCTTGCAGGGGGTTTGTGGTGGCTTGAGGTCATGGAAAACGGTGCCTTCTCTCCCTCACCATTAAATTCTCCCTCTCTCTCCGTGTCGCTGCACGCGCCTATCGGAAACAAGGCCTCTGAGACGGCAATCCGACGCGACAAACGAACTTTGAACACGCATCAGTTACGGGCCCATGGGACGCACACGTCGGCCGTTTCTGCCAGTGTTTGCAGTTTTCTTAAAAAGTGGACGCATCTGCGTGATTACGCCCGCAACTTGTTCATGTGTGCGCGCCCAACGCACAGCGGCGGATTACCCTCGAAACTGGGTCGACCTTGCCCCGAGTTAGCAGCGGTGGCGTGGAGCCGTGCGAAACGCGTCGGCCTGCCGTCCCTTCTCGCCCGCCCGTCTGCCCTCTCGCTCTTCGCCACTCGGATCCGCCGTCTCGTCACTCCGCCTCTCACGCGCTTCGCCACTAAACCCCGCCCGCCCGCTCGCCCTTCCCTTCCGCTCGCCCGGCCGCCCGCTCGCTCGCTAGTGCGTCAGTTCTCCGCACATTAAGACCGCCCGCCCGCCCTCCCACTCGCCAGCACTCGTCCTCGCTCGCTCTACCTCTCGCTCACCCGCTCTCCTTCTCGCTCAGCCGCTCTCTCTTTCACTCATCCTCCCTTCCGCTCTTCTGTTCTCTTCTCCGCTCATCCGCTCTCCTTCCCGTTCATCCGCTCTCTCTCCGGGTCACCCTCCATCCTATCCGCTAACGCGTCCTCCCTTCCACTCAACCTCCCTCCTCCCGCTCACCCACTTTCCCTCCCGCTCGTCCGCTCTCCCTCCCGCTCGTCCGCTCTCCCTCCCGCTCGTCCGCTCTCCCTCCCGCTCGTCCGCTCTCCCTCCGGCTCACCCGCACTTCCTCCACTCACCCACTCTCCCTTCCGCTCAACCTCTCAATACCCCGCTCACCCTCCCTTCCGCTCACCCTCTCTCCCTCCCACTCACCCACTCTCTCTTTCGCTCACCCTCCCTCCCTACCGTTCACCCTTATCACCGTTCTCGCTTATTCTTTCTCTTCCACTCACTCTCCCTTCCTCCCGATCACCCGCCCTCCCTCCCTCTCGTCCACTCTCCCACCCTCCCTACCGCTCTCCCTCCCTCCATCCTTACCGCTCACCCGCTCTTCCTCCCTCCCTATCGCTCGTCCGCCCACCCTTCTGCTCGTCCGCTCTCCCTCCTGCTCGCCCGATCTCCTTCCAGCTCGTCCGCTCTCTCTCCCGCTCACCCGCACCTCCACCACTCATCCAATCTCCCTCCCGCATCTACCGTTCTCTCTCTCCCGCCCACCCTCTCTCCCTCCCGCTCTCCTTCTCTCCCTCCCGGTCACCCGCTCTCCCTTCCACTTACCCACTCACCCGCATTCTAGCGCCTCCTCTTCTCCACTCATTAAGACCGCCCGCCCGCCCACTCTTCCGCTCGCTCTTCCGCTCGCTCTTCCGCTCGCTCTTCCGCTCGCCCTCTCACTCCTCACCCCTCTTCGCCACCCACCAAGTTCGCCCGGCCACCCGCCGGCTCGCCGCCGAGAGGTGGGGAGCAGCGCCGGGACTCACGGACGCGGCGCAACCAGCGAGGGGACCAACAGTGGAATTCGGGGTTGGGCCCCTGGCACGGCCCCGCGCGCCCGGGCCGGCAGCGCACAGTGGCCCCCTCCCGGCGCAAGACGCGCGCGTAGGCTCACGGCGGAGGGAGTATTGATGCCGGCCGCGTCGGCAACTGAGATTATTGGTCCCGAAAGTGCTCTTCACGCATCACCGAAGGAGATGGCAGTGTTCCTTGCCCCGCTACTTCACCCTCCTCAATTATCATCTTCGCTCTCTTTCACTGCAGAAAAACTCACTACCGTTTTGTTGCGCCACTTTATCGGTGTTCATCCTAGTTTTACTGATTAACTGATTATTTAGTATGACATAAATTTTCTGAGCTGATAGGCCGTGGTCTAGTTGGCATTGAAGGACCAAACGACAATGTCAACTAGACACAGCCTACCGGCCCAATAAATTTCTGTTATACTGATTATTTAGTGTTTGCAGACGCGTCATCTACTATGGTCATTAGTTCCATATGTGTTGGGAATATATATCGCGAAATATGGCGGTGTTCCTCCCCCGCTGAAACGAGAGATCCAGCGCCCACTTACACATCGGCTTGCAGGGTTTTCCCCCTTCCTCATATATTCCTCTTCGGATTCAGCCGGGAGAAGTTTCCGATTGGTCACTAGAGGTGTTTAGTAGTGGAGTGCTTCTAGATGTGTGTATGTTTGTATGTAAAGGGAGAGGACAAAGGACGAGGAAGGAAGTATCGCACCTGGTCCGTGCGCAGTCCGTGACGTGTTTGTTAGTTTAGTGGTATTGATCGGAGAAACCAAGAAGAACTATCCGTCAGACCAGTCGGTTTCTATAATGGTACACCTCTTGACAGTGATTGTATTCCCCTCAGATATAATCTAGGTAGCTGAGGACGTCTTTGCATGTGTTTAGATCCAGGATCCACTTTTACACCCGTGGTTCTGCACTTACCAAACATTGCACTGAAGTAATCGAGGCTGTTTAGGATTGCCGAGACTGTTAGTGCGTGTATTGATTCAGTATTTCAATCCGAAATGTCATCAGTTCATTAGTCACCGTGGGCGGGTCCGAATGTTTTCTCCCTTGTCAATCGAGTATTGTGTAGTGACGGGGGTTGCACTTTACGCATCCGGGACCCAAAGTGCCGGAAATCCACAGCTCACCCTTGCATCCGGATCACTTTCCCATGATCGCTCAGAACAGAACCTCCCAACGAATGCGAGTTAGTCTACGGCAATAGACAAATAATGCGTTCAAACCGACACGGTGAGTTCACTACCTGCTCTCCCTGACAGAATTCTCGGCGGGGCACATTTTGTTCGGAAGCCTATCTCAGTGCAAATGATCACAGATTGAAACTGTCCCATATTATGGATGGGAATATTCCACAACAATGCATACAGTTTAGTAACCCTCCACTTAGATTAAATAAACGATTTAATATTTCAACTCGTCAAAATTGAAATATCAAAGCATTACAAAACGTTGGTTACAGTAAATTAAAATTAAAATTATTCTAAAATGTCAAAACTCGCATACTATATTTACTAATTCAATATAAAAAAACAGAAACAATATATTGTCATTCGCATTATTGTATCTTCTGTGTCACCCAAAACACATAAGTAATTTTCTGACAAGATTCAACATGATTTTACGGCATTTAATTGTTTAATTCTCATTCAATTTCATTATCATTAACCAAAATGAGAGGAAATTCTCACGTTCAGAATGTGTTTCTTTGGTACTCCACGGCAACGTAGGTACGTAGGAGAAGATAAGACCAAAGATGAGATAATGAAAAAAGAAGAGAAAAATGAGAAGAAACAGGAAAGAGAACTTATGATATTATCTTATATCACTAAGTATTCAAAGACTCCGAGAGGAGATTCTTCCACTTTTACATGAATCATTGGAGGAGAGGTGGGGAGAGAGAGACAGAGCAAAAACGAAAGCGAGAGAGAGAGAAAGCGTGTGAGCGAGAAAGACAAAGAAAAAGCGAGTGAGTGAGAGAGAGGAAGAGAGAGAGGTAGATAGACAGGGGTAGAGATAGAGAGGTAGAGAGAGAGAAAAAGAGAGAGGAAGAGAGAGTGAGAGAAAGCACTAGAGCGAGAGAGAGCCAGAGAGAGCGAGGGAGAGAAAAAGAAAGAGAGAGAGAGGACAAGAGAGAAAGAGAGAAAGAGAAAGCAAGAGAGAGAAGAATGAGAGAGCGAAAGTGAGAGAGAGAGAGAGCGAGAGATACTGAGTGAGAGAGAGAGAGACAGAGGGAAGAGTAGGGAGAGAGGTGCAATTTGCGTGCGAGGGTGTTTTCACTGGCGGCTCAGCCCGGATGAGAAGTTGAGTCCGAACGCTGCCCGTAATCCCTCCAGCCTGAGCCGCGCCCGGCGCGCCCTCGTCGGCCTTTCCCCGCACGCCCCGCCCCGCCCCGCCCCCACGTGCCGGCGCAGTATTTAATTGTCCTGCCCGGCGCCAGGCGCTCGCCGCCGGGCGGGGCTGGGCGGGATGGAGAGGCCGATAAACGGTCCACGGAACACTGCCAACGGAACACTGCGGTGCTAGCTCAAACAAGTGCCACGTTTCGCCGACCCACTGGCACGTTGGCATATCGGCACATCTACACGCTCAACTCTTTTTTTGGGACGTTCTGTCCAGCTCCACACGACCGTTTATAATATCACAATATTAACCATTGCAAATGTTTTCCACTGAATAGAAAACCGCCATCACGATATAAATTGTGGTTTTGCGCTATTGATTATGACGAGCTACAAAATGTAGCGGATTGCGTTTTGCATGTCAGTTTACATAATTAAATATTTAATTTATTTGGAGTCATAATAAATTCCATGACATAATCTGGACATATATTGCTGGTGGCGAGTCATAAGCTTGTCATTGCATTGGTTTTTAGCTGACCCATGAATACTGTTCAGAATCGACTACGCAGGTGTTGGGAGTAATAATTGCATCAATTGTTTGCTTTATCGTTGGCACAAATGTGTATCTTCATTATTCATCTATAACAACAAGGTGTTGCCAGAATGAATGTTACAAATTTCTAATTTAAAGAGTAAGCATATAAGAAGGTCAAAGATAACAATTTTGTTGTCAATAAACATGGTGTGATGTGATGGGGTATCGTATTGTAGCGAAACCGATTTCGTCATATTTTTTGAAACGAAATTCATGCTAGAAAAATTAAATATAACGAGCTCGACCACCCAGAATTCTACCGAGAGTTTAAACAGATTGCAATGCACGCGTAGTTTCACTTATCGCGGGAGGCCATTACCGCCTCCTCCCCATTAAGCAGGCCGTTTGGAGGACTGCCGTTGACAGACACTGTGCAAGTGTTCACAGCCGGCTGCAGATTTCGAGACCACCCACTTTCGGGGGAGCCCCGAGCGATACTTCCGTCATCGAACGCGCCCCCCTACGCAAGCAAGGGCCAGAGTTCTAGAAGATTCGAGAACAACCCTGCATGCTCGCAGCCCACACAAAGAGTGGAAATTTCCTTCGCTTCTCACGCTGCGATTGGGTTAAAATATTTCACTACGCAACAACTTCCAACCAATAGCGACACTGCTATCAAAGGGAACTAGGACACGTAAGAAATTGGGGTGGGGAGAAGAGCTAACCTGGGGCGATTTCGACGGAGAGAACGGCAGAAGGGATTTGATTTTTAGACGGAACAGTCGGGGCAGAAGTTTCTCTTGGGGGGGGAATATTATTCGGTTAGAGGCAAGTTCACCTCTACTGGACTTCAATTTTTTTCGACGCAGAAATTATCTGATTTGATTTGAGTTTTGGGCTGACGGGAGTCGTGAGAGAATTACTTCTCTGGGAGGAAATTATTCGTCGAGGAGAGGCCAGTTTGTCTCTGAAAGATTTAGAAAGATTTCGGAAGGAGCGAGAGCTACTAGCTGACAACAATTGAGAAAATTAATTCTCTGGGGTGGGATTTATTCGTCGGGGAGAGGCAAGTAGACCTCTGTGGCGTTTAAAAAAAGGGGGTAGAGAAAAATTATTTCTCTGGGGTGGGAATTATTTGTCGCTAGACTTTCCGAAGTTACGTTATAAAAATTAAAGAGACATTAGGCTGATTACTACGTTCCGGAGACAGAGATCGCCCGACTTCTACCAGTATCAACCAGTATCAACCAGTATCAACCAGTTCTGCCAGAATCTTCAAGCACTTCGCTGCCAGTTCGCCCAGCCATCGCTGCCAGTGGTAACGGCCTCGCCAGAGGGTCGTCCAGCTGACGCACGCGCCGAGAGGGTGTGTGTGGGACCGCTGCGGTCGCGTCCTTGCCCCAAGGCCGCCGCCCTCCTTCCAGACGCCGAGGGTCCGCCCGGGCTCACAAAGAACTCTACAGGGTTGAACAACCCGAGGGTCATTCAACTCCAAGACTTATGTAATGCAGTGTCGCGCTCAGGCGCGTTAAATTGTCATCCTGTAACTCATGTAAATATTAGTTATAACAAGTTGATTTTCTTCCTAGTCATAAGCTTTACTGATTACTAACGCCTAATGTTCTTTCCTTTCTTTTTTTTAATCGATCTCTTCAATTTTTTTTTCCATTGTTAGTTTATAATTTAAATTCCTCTGGTGCATTTTTTTTATTATCATTCATGCCCAGAAATAAATTGAATCATTTTACCAGTGAACACGTGTTTATTTATTTTGTGTTTCTATTGTACTGCATAACAGTTCCTTCCATCACCGATCTGAGCTAGTGGCAGGGCGGCCAACCGATTCCACAGGTAATCGGTTCGGTTACAGTATATAACAAAGTTACAAATGTGACGTTTCTCCCTAATTATTAGCTAACTTCTCTTCTTCTGAAGTTCGGAAGGAACACGAAATCTTCTTTATCACGTCAGAAAGTCTATCTGTCAAACACCTGTTCCAGATACGTTGCCTACCAATGAGGAACAAGTGCCACATGAGTAACTTTGGTCTATATGATTTCCCACCACATGTTCATGAACAAAAATTATAATCTTCTCCTCCCCTACAATACCTTAGTAGCTTATAACATTTATTTTAAGTCACACTGTATAATCTATGGGCATACGTTTTGTTCACTATTTTCTAATACTTTCCATTTAACCGGTTCTTCAATTGAATCAGAGGAAACAGAATGGTACGATGTCACATTTTTCTTGTTTGAGTTAATAGCGTGTCACGGTTCTTAATATATAAAATGAAAAACTTCCATGCACAAAAGTTTGTTGACCCAGCAATCATTCATGTCTGTAAGAAGTTCATCCACTTTTAGTGACAAGCAAAAATGTTTGATGTCCGTGACGAACCTATTCATTTGCTGTCCGAAAGTTGAAGATCCTTGACAACGAACGTTTTTTTGTTATGAACTGAATAATTATTGTGCACTTGATTCCTACTTACTCATTTGTTTGTCGTATTTTATCATTGACCAATTGCGCAGTTGGCGCGCAGCCCGCTTCGGGGCCCCTGCGCGCGCAGATGTCTGTCGCTCTAGTGGCGCCGGCGGTGGCGGTGGCGGTGGCGGTGACTGCAGCAGGCGACCCAACTACGAAAGTTAGCCCGGGAAGCTTAGATGGATATTGCGGATATTAGCGTCCGGCGACGTCGCGTCGCGCGGAGTTGGCTGGCGGAGTCGGGAAGCCGGGGGCCTGGGGGGGGGGAGGGGGCGCGTCGCTGGGGAGTAGAGTGGAAGCAGTGGGCACGAAGTGATTACTTGCGAAGTGAATTGAAGTGAAGTGAAGAGTTGGGCACGGAGAGAGATAAATACATTTTATCGATTTCTATCTATTTGTGCTTTTATTTTATTTTCACAATTGTTTGTTTATTTGTATTTGTACTGTTTATCTTTTTTTAATATTTGTATTGTATTTGGGCATGCCTTTGCTATGACACTCTTTTGGTGAATTTTTTTTTACTTGTCCGAGATAGCGTTTAAGTAATAATTCCAGCCGATAATTCACAACCACAGGTGCAGAATTTACAGCGAAAACGCGCTTAATACTTGAAGGTTTGGTGGGTTTTAAACTTAAACCCTTCTGTTCAGGGGCGCTTGAGTCAGAATTAATGCATAAAACCGACATCAATGCGCGTCTGTATTCAACAGACATTAGCGCATTCCCATTGTACTACGCCTGTATACTTTTCACAAGTGCAAGAAATAAGTTGAGAAAGTTTTATTGGAATCGGATGAACAACACGGTAGAACATATAATACGAACAAACAAACATACATGAGTTTTATATTCTAGATACAACTTTTTTCAACAATCATTTTTTCAGCGAAAAAGTGCTCATCTACCTCCCTTTACATTAAAATTTATTCTGAATAACCCTCCAAATTAATATTTTCAGTTCAATTGCAAAAGTTAACAGATAACTGATATGATGGCTTTATTCTCACAATGTGGAAGAAACGTATCCCTTTCCTTTACAATTGAAGCCCAACATTCAATAAAGTACATCGAAAAATTCACAATGGTTGGACTAAAAAGGCAGCAACTTAAATAAATGGTGTTCAAAACTGCATTGGGTAATGTTTGAGTAACAAAACAGGAACGTAGAGATCATAACATAACAGACTAAGGGGCATTCCTTTTAATCAATTTTTCATCAAACATTTTTCAGCATTGTTTTAGACAACATTTAAAGTCGAGAAAATCTTATTTTAAAAACAAATGAAACGAATATTTCAGCATCTAATACTATAATAATATTTAAAAATTCTGTTATTTTAGTACGATGCATGTCTATTTAATCAAGGAAAGTTTGTGAACCTTTTGCTAATCATCCTACGTTATAACGTTGTATTGCAGGCACCACTAAGCTACTCTGCTCGTCTATCTTACTTCTCTTTTGAGTATCAACGAGGTCTCATTAAGTATTCACCTGGTGGGCTGCGTTATTTTCGGCATAATTTCACGGAAGATTTTAAAGGGAAGAACTGCATATCAAAAGGCTCAATGAAGACACTACGCCGCAAGTTTCTGTTAGATCTTGGAACAAAAAGATTATTTTAAAACAAAAGTCGAGTATGCATGAAAGTCGTGCAACATCGCTTTGATACAAATTTCCAAAAATATAAAAAGAATGCTTAGAGGCGATAAATACCTGGTGACGCAGTAAAAACATGCTTAAGATATATTTTCTTATATCTTCCCGGTTTTTAAAGTTTGCACAACAGCGTAAAATTGGAATTTTGCAATAAATCGGCGAAATTTGGAAAGACGTATCCCCTTGTAGTAACTTCGCATAGTGATGATGTAATTTAGTAACGTCAGAAATGAGATGTGTTATAAAATAGGACTCAGAAAAGTAAGGAAATTTGTCTTGACCGCTTATTCACTGCGCAAAAATTTGCATATTTGTGCATGTTTGAAACGTGCATGAAATGCATGTTTTGGGGTCCATAATATAGAAAAAGTTTTTTTTAAACATCCGTCTTTCCGTCCATCTGTTCTCTGTGAAAACTACTAGTGCCCAAACCATGCATAGAATATTTTCCAAATTGAAGAAACTGCTGTCCATCTGGCTCGAGTCGAAACTTTGAGATTTTTTAAACATTCTTCAAAAATTGGGAGTAGTTTACATAAAGCCCTCCGGACATTTTCAAAAATTTCTCAAAAAGGGCTCCAAATTTGCCTAAGTTCAAAGAACAACGGTAATTTTATGTTCCTGAATTATTGCGATGCATTAGTAGTCTGATATTTCATGTATTCCTTCATTGCACTTTTGTGAAAACGCCTGACGTATTTTTAACCTGTCGTTGAATCATTTCCCGTGAACATGTTGAAACTTGAACGCTGCGCTGCGCGATATCTGTCAGATGCATTGCGTGTGCTGGCGCTAATGCATTCTGAGGTCTCGAAATAAGTGTACGTGTCATGGCATTATTTGCAGCTGCGTCTATGAGAAGTACCAACAGACAATGGAATCATTTCCCTTATCGTTTATCACACATCAGGTAAATGATAAAAAAATGCGAACCTTGTAAAACGGAAACAAGGCCGACTTTCTAAATATTTTTGTGAAAAATGTAAAATATATGTTTGTTTAGAATATGCAAAAATCACTTGTATAAATTGTATTTAATATTATTCAATAAGGTAATACGATGTTAAATGATTTTTGCGTGTCCTTTGTCAATTTTTATCTTTTTAACATTGTCATTGTCATTTTCTTATTAACAATGTCATTGGGATACATGTACAAACTAAAAAATACTATTTTAGTAAATAGATCATTCGCATTCACCAAAAGTAGCAGCTATATTTGAGAGATATATTGCGGGTACTGGCGTGAGTCTACCTATTTCGGAAACTCTCGGCTTCAATATATTTGTGCAAGTTGACTGGAAAAGTTTTTGTTGGTGTTGATATATTGGTCAATAAATTCAATTTGCAATTATTCTCTGTGAATCTAAGTTTTCGTAATACATCATTAAGCTTTAATACTTCTGTCTAGAAATGTATTTTCTATAACTTGTCGGTTTTTTCATATGGGTATGGGGAATGTGGCAGGAATGTGTCAGAATTATTTCAGAGCTGGTCGAATTATTAATTTGTGTTCAAGTGAATCACATTCTACTTTAATGAAAGACTTAAATATTTTAGCAGATTTCATTTTCAAATTTTGGTGTAAGTTTGGTTAGCTATTTGCCTCAATATGAGATAAACATATTATTTTTTGACTCAAAAGAACACTAACATATTTTACTGAAATGTCCATGGTACATTATACTTGTTCTCTAGTTATTAAA
This sequence comes from Gryllus longicercus, assembly GCA_038098605.1. Lineage (NCBI taxonomy): Eukaryota > Metazoa > Arthropoda > Insecta > Orthoptera > Gryllidae > Gryllus > Gryllus longicercus. Next base: position 3,267,080 of record JAZDUA010000139.1, read on the forward strand.
CTCATCAGAAACAAATAACGATAAAACATCTCTATCCGCACGAAGATTAAAATTCACCACCATTAGGGTAAAACTCTGATTGCCGCATGCGTTATAGCCGCTTTTCTCTTTCGTTTCCGCTAACATAGATTTTAAAGCAACGAAATGGATAATTATTAATTCTAATTTTACCCAGCAAAATATTTGGTTAAAATGAAACTTAATTAATATAAGTTTGATCATTTTACAATATTTTGTAAAATGCATTTTGTATTATAATGAGAGTCGGCTTCTCTGTGAAAATTCTTTGAAAATCCTTCTCTGTTATTCATACTCCATTGAACAAGGCAGGTCGGTGGAAATAGAAAAAAAGTTGTTGCTCGAAAGGTCAAATGTCAAATAACGAAAAATTGAAAGAACATTCGGAAATGTTTCTCAAAGCATCCTTCTGAATTCCAAGCAGTGACAAACTTTCTCGGACGTGGAATCCAAAGGTGTGTTCCTCCCAGGTTATCAGAGGAGCCCCGGCAGCTTCGAGAAGTTTTCCTCTGCGTCATTTCCTGCAATCAAAAAGTGGCAAATACCAAAGGTCGACGTTTCATGGAACTTCTCTTCTCGATGCAACATCTTTTTCTTCTGTCAGACGTGCATAAAATATCTCTGACTTAAAATTATTCGGTCTGAATTTCAATAACTTTTTCATACGGTGTATTGTAAGTTTAAGGTTAAATAACTTGAGACTTGTTGTTAGAGCGGAACGTGTTTTTCATAGTGATTACTGCGTGGTTGTCAGAATTTTCTGTTAAAGACCATTTTATATGGCTTAATGCGGTCACAAAAGAATTGAAACTTTTGGTGCTTCTATGTCCCTAAACAATCTGAATATTTTGTAAAACTATGATCACAGATTATGTGGAAAAGTTTATTTCTGGAAAAATATTCTCGAAATGTGTATTTTAGATGTTAAGGTTTTGTCTATGTGACTTGTCTTAGATCATATCACCCAAGTGTAAATGAACGAAGAAAGCTCTATTTTGACTTTTTTGTTCGCAAATTACGCGTTGTGACCACATGTATTCATAACTTCTACAAATACTAATGTGTTTATCTCGAATGCCAATCATAATATTTGCAATAATAAAACTCCTCGACATTTGAATAGTAAGAATTACGTTCAATTTCATTTATCAAAGAACCACCATAATAATTTTTGAGCGCACATCAAAAGTGAATTCTCTGTTATCAATTAGAACTTTATTATTCTTACACCACGAATATAATATCTGAACATCAAGTTATCCTTCGGATTCTATGTAATATTTTCTATTTGCAGAAAATAAATAATTATTCGTTTAATGCCCGCAGCCCAGAAGTCATGAAACAATATTTCTACATTTTAACTTTTTGCAGTAATATGATTTCATTCTTGCACGTTCTTCTTTGATTGATAATGAAATATCGATGAGCCTAACGGCAAGAAACCGAAAAGCAGTTGAGAAGAGGAGTCAGTGCACGGGCGTTTGCTGGCAGGTCGACGTCCATCAGCCAGAACTTCATTACCTGCGGAGGTGGCGGTGGCGGTGGTGGATGAGGAGGTGGCGGTAGCGGCACGCTGGCAGAGAAGCTGGGTAAGAACCACCTCGTGAATAGCGTGCCTCCTAACGACGCCCACAACGATGACAAATGAATCGCTGCTGCCGCCGCAACCGCCGTCGTCATGGCGACGGGTCCTGCGGGTCGGCGAAGGAAGCGCAGTGCTGATAGCTTGTCTGTGCCGATGCAGGAGAAGAGGCAGTGGGAAATATTAGATTACGAGTTGCGTCGCAAGTAAACGACCATTTGCCAATAAATAAAAATTAAAAACTATGGAAATGAATATGAGGAAGAAAAATTTAAGTTTATTATTGTTTTACCTTATAAGATACTGAAGATCGTTAGCCCCAATGTTTGGATCCCGAAATATTACTGAGACCGTAAGTTTTATTATTGTATAGTAATATTGTAATTACATAGCGGCACTACTACTTTCTGAAACCTCTTCTAAGATAATACTCGCTAATCAGTATATTGAACGACTTGACCGAAAAAAAACTTACCTAAAGTAAAATGTTAACGGGTCTTCTTATTTATACAATTACTGAAATAACATATACATACGTGCATATATACAAGTACAAATATACAAGTGCATATATATAAGTACATATATACTGCAATTATAATATTTAAAGAAAATGTTGTTTCTTCTATTTCCTTCTACGCGAATATTTTTTTAAAAATTTGCTATGAATTATGGTACCGATCTTTGTTACTGAAAAGTCAATTGACGGCAAAAGTGTATGAAAAAAAGAGGAACCCTTTTTGGAAAACTCTAACTTCAAATATCTGGCCCATATTTCACACAAAATTCATCACCATTCGGGTAAAAAAGTCTGAGTGTTTGCCGTATGGGTTATAGCCGCTTTTCTCTTTCGTTTCCGCTAACATAGATTTTAAGGCAACGAAATGGATAATTATTAATTCTAATTTTACCTAGCAAAATATTTGGTTAAATAAATCAAGCTTAATTAATATAAGTTTCATCATTTTATTATAATAAGAGTCGGCTTCTCTGTGAAAACTCTTTGAAAATCCTTCTCTGTTATTCATACTCCATTGAACAAGGCAGGTCCGTGAAAATAGAAAAAAGTTGTTGCTCGAAAGGTCTACTAAGACAAATACAAATTTGAAACAAACTCTACAAAAACATAGAAGAATTATTTGTAGAGAACAAATTTAATTTAAAAAATTGTGACTCTGACCTCACTGCCTGGAATGTCCAGAGTGTTGTATGTTTTGCGTATGAAAATGTAAATAATTGACACAGAAAAGTGATAAAGTATATTATGAAACTACATTTATTTTTTGAAAGGGTGAAAGATAATATAATAATAAATGTATCGACAATTGCAAAAAACTTGTGACTTAATCAGTACTTCCCCAATATGATAACTTAAAAATGTTTTGAGTAAACGAGGAAGGTTTCCAGCACATCGTCATAACCTCAGCCTAACAAAGAGAAACTTGACGCATATCATCTCGGTGTGAGTTGCGTAGGTACGGATGTACTGTGTGCAGCAGTCTCACACTGGGTCTAAACATGCAAAGAGATCAGGAAAATATATTATAATGATAAGACTATACATTACATATCTCTTCAAAAGCGCATAGTGAATTCGTTGCTTCCATAAACAATTTTCAAAAGAATTAATTTGAGAGAAAAAGAATACATTGTATTACAACTCTTTCGCGAACGTCATTACGTAACATTAATTTAAAATTTAGTCAATGGGAAAAAAGAATAGATGGGCAGTAATGATTTCTGAGAATTCCACTTCAAAACTTCCGTCACAGAAAAGCTTTGATTGAGTCGAATTCAGTCCCTGGCTGGAGAATAATTCCAACGGACGACTTTTCAGATCGATATTGTTCCGCCATTTCTCCAAATAGTTACAGGATAATACCAAAGCACAACTCTAACGACCGAGCCATGGACAGCGTTGGTTCGTTATCATATTTTTTTACTGCTATCATTCTTATTCCACCTCGCCTTTCACCCACCATCACTACTCACTACTCACATTAACTAGTATCTTGCAATTACTACATTGACACAGATGTCACGAACCAAGTTGAGAGCTTAGAGCTTGCCCTGTCTCTGTTGATACATCCGTGGGGGAGATACCATAAGGGATAAAATCCCGCAAACCGACTACTAGGTTGATGCGGGACGAAAAACACCACTTCTCATCTCGGGATATAAATTGCACTAAACTAACGGAACACTGATATTGTTATTCATCGCGCTTCGAATCAATCTGTACTCACCCTCTCACTTGAAACACTTTCTTGAGTACCACCAGAAATCGAACCACCGACTGGTCTCCCGACATCTGTGGTAGTGTAGTGTATGTGAGTATGTGTGGGTAGGGCGAAAAAGAGGACGGTAAGATCACGCGCGGTCCGTGGCTTCATTGATAGGATGCTGCTCCGGCATTCGCCTAGTGTTGATCCGAGGAGCCACGAAAAACCTCTATTCAGAGCAGCCGGTCACTTCAATTCTTCTGCAGTCCGCGACCGAACTCGAGCCAGCTGACAAGGTAGTGTCGAAAATACTACCATCTTCAGGACTGGAACCCCAGGATCTCCCGGTTAGTAGCATTGCAGTGACATCATTTTATGTCCAGCAAGGGAAGATGAGCGCCATCTTCCGCCACAAAAAATGCACTATACTTACGGAACTATTTACCCTAGCATTTGACGCGTCCAGAAACAGTAACGAATCAATCAATGAAACACTTTATTGAGAACCAGTAGAAATCGGAGGAGTGCGCGCGTGACCTTGTTTTGGCTCACAGCGCGCCCGGGCGGCGTAGCTTCGCAAGGCACGCTCCAGCAAGCCCACGCGCACGCGTGGCCGGGCGCGGACGGCGCGCGCAGAGCGTGTCTCTGTGCACGCGCGTACGTGCGTGACCGTGCTCGCGTGCTTGGCGACGCACGGCAGGGCGTGTGAAAGGGCGGTGGGGCCGCTCGGACGAGCAAACGACACACGCGTGCGGCCGCGGAAGGGAAAATGGGAAAGGGGTCGCGAAGCGTCTCGAGTGCCGACGGTAGCCACGTAGCGTCACGTTCAGTACAACGGTGTGCTATTCTAGCGGGCGGCTGCTCCGATCGGTAGTTTGCCGTAGTTTCTCCGACCAACACCAGGCGAATGCAGGAGCATTATCCTAACAAACGGGCCACGGACTGCCCTCAATCTTTCATTCCCATTCCTTGTTCTATCTTCAACCCTTACGTACACACACTAACACTTACATGCACTACACTACCTCATATGTTGGAAGACCAGTCAGGAGATTAGAGCTTCTCCCGGCTGAAGCGTTGTAAAATAGGAAGATAATTAAGTCGTTTTAAAACGCTTGCCAAAACACACTCATTTTCCACTTTTTCTTGGGGTTCGACATTTTTTCCACTGTTTGATCGGGGTTCGACATTTTTAAACGTTTGGTCTTATAAGACTTAGTATAAAACAAATCTCTGTAAGTGTCATGGTATTGTTTTATGATACTTAGAATACATAGGAATGTTCACGCCAAAATCAAATACCAGGGAAATATATTAGTAAAATATAATATTAAAATGAAGTTAACACAATTTTCCCGTAACTTTTAAGTTATTACTTCCATTTTCTAATATAACAAAAATAGAGTGGAATACACGTGGAGATGACTGATTTTTTTAAATTGTCAGCAAATTTTAGAGATGGTGTAATGAAATTCTCTTCCCTAATATTTTGATGTGATAACGATCGTGGAAAATGATATATTGCCAATGCTATAGCAATTATATAATTTACAGCTCCTAATGCATCACTCATATAGGAAAAACAATTCAATATGAAGCAGGATAGTCAAGTAGGTGAACAAAAAAGAGCCCATTTTGCACGCCGAGGATCTCGGCGTATATATGATATGCAGCGGTGTACAAGAACAGTGAACGTCAGATACGATCTTACGCATTCGAAACTCCGCCAGGGCAGGTTGTTTTGTGACCCGACACCCACTTCATCTGCACCCTCCACTGAAGCTGAAAGTTTGGAGAGAAACATGCGTAATTTTCAGTCGCATTTTCGGTAGCTCGCAGCGTGTGCGGCAGCCATTTGGCAAGAGCCAGCAATTCAACCCTGCACCACTTCTCGCCCTTGCTGTGCGCCTTGCTTCCCCCTTCAACAGCTTAGGAGAGATGGAGTTGTTGTGGAAGGAAAGGAAATGACCTGCCTGTGGAAATTTCCCGAGACAGATGTATCCGCCTTCACACAGAATAGAGCATACAATTACTAGGAATATAAAATGAATTGCATCATAATTCGTCGATGTTTGAAGACAATAAGGGTTATAAATATTCATTAAACACATAAAAATCACGCAAATAAACGTGTAGAAATGCCTATCCATGAGCAAGTGAAGAACTTGAATGCGTTGATAACACAGTCACACAAACAAATTGTATTCGTGTCTGTGGATCATGCAATGTTTTCTATATGTTTTAGGGTCATTAAATCTGAAACTGGTGTCCATTTTACTCCATCACATCAGGTATCTTTTATTCTTTATTTTTCGAGGTTATGACAGAGACCTGATGTGATGGAGAAAAATGGAGACCGGAGTCGGATTTAGCGACTCCAAACACATTTAGAAAACATGGACTGGTTCCCAGACAAGAAAAACATTTTTTTGTGTGTGGCTGTCTGTTATGAACTGAATCTAAACTGTAATGTTGACTTACTGTCAGTCTAAAGAATTAAACGAGTATCATATTGCGATATTTTGCCACTGAGAAAAAATTATAAATTTTAAATTTTTGTTAGAAATTTATTTGAAAAAAAAATGAGTCAGTGAAATTATCCAACAAAAATATTCTGTGCACACTTAAGTATTGTTTCCATATTGTAAACTTTCCTAATATTGAAAAATGGAATTCCTTACCGATTAAAAAGTATTTAAAAATATAAAAAGAAAATAAAGTTTAACTCCACGTGAACCAATTAAAGGAAAAGTTCTTGATTTAACGTTGCATTGCTACTAATAAATATCTTTTCTTTTCAACAATTCTTCCCAGCAGTCAAAAATCTAGCGCGTAAAAAGCACCGATATAGGCATTTCGCGCAGCAAATTATCTTCAAGAGCGCGAGACAAGTTCTCCACTCGAGAATGAAACCCTGTGCTTCTCCGGGGGCACCGCCAGCGGCTCCGCGGCGTGTAGTGGAGTGGGCGGGGTGGGACGAAGCTGGGAGAAGGCGGGTTTGGGCGGGACGGGGTGGGGCGCGTGGTGTGGGTCGAGATGGATGTGGCGGAGTGGGTGAGGCGGGACAGGGTGTGGCATGGTGTGGCGTGGTGCGGGCTGGGTGGGTGGGGCGGTGCGTTGCGGGGAGACGGTGCGAGGTGGCTGTACGTGGTGGCGGTGCAGGGTGGTGATGCACGGCTGTGGTGCGGGGAGCGGTGGGGTGAGGCGGCGTGGCGGGGCGGTGTAGCGGGATGTGGCGGTGGAGCGGGGCGGAACGGGGAAGCGGGGTGGGCCTGAGCGGCGGGGCAGGGCGGGGCGGCGGGGCGGGGCAGGGTGGGGCGGGGCGGCGCGGGGCGGCGCGGGGCGGCGCCGTGTCGAGCTAAGCTGGGGGTTCTACTCGGAGCGGATGCACAGATAGAGACGCGCGCTGCGAGGCGCCAGCGCGGGGGCGGAGGCGCAAGTGGAACGGCGTGTAATAACCCCACACAGCGCGGTCCCCGCGCCCTCCGCCAAGCAGTAATTAGACCGGAGCCCTAGGCGCTTCCCTGCGCCGCCGCCTCCTCCGCCACACCCCTCCGGGGCGCCCTACCACAGCCGCATACGCGCATGCACGGACCGCTTCTCGCTTCATCCGTCTCTCAACTGTTCGCTCACCACTCACCCTACCCGCCTGCCCCTATTCTTCTCCCCTGCCCTTGCAATTTCTCAGCCCTTACAGTTCACACCAAGTCTTCGTCCGTCGAGACAGCCACCTTCGGTATTCCCCAGCCATCTCCAATCGCAGCCCAGCTATCTCCATCTCCACCCCGTTCCCCCTGCCCGTCGGGTGCCGTTCATCATCGTCGGGGGCTCTAGAACGCACCCTGACCCGGTCCGAACCAACTCGGCCTCCCTACCCCAGCAGACCGCAAGCTTCCCCGAATACTCTCCGATCTCCCAAACCTCCTCCATACCCCATTTCCACCACCCCAACCAGTACTCGGACACCCGATTCACCTGAACTCAGCCACTCCATCCACCTCCTGTTGGCGCTCGCATCGTCAGTTTAGCTCGATCGCGTACTCCGCCACCTCCTCCCCCACTCTCCTTCCCCACGCTCCTTCCCCACAGCCGGCAGCGCGCTGCCCACATGCACTTCCTCGCACCCTGTGCCCCTCCGAGCCGAGGGCCGCGCCCTTACGAAGGGCGCCCTCGGGGTCTGAACCTGCATCCAGGCGCCCGGTCACGTTTCCGATGAGAGCGTTTCAGATATTAGAAATCGGCGCTGCTTTTCCGTACGCTGGTAAACAGGTTGTGTAATACGTTTAACGCACTCCGACACGTAGCAAGTTAATGAGAAAATTTCCGAACAAAAGGGAAGGATTTGTTTTGAATGTATCGGAAACAATTGAATACACAATGGAACAACTTTTTCGCTTCGGAGAATTAGCAGTTCATCTGACAAAAGTATTATGTTCTCAGATCACTTTAATTAAACGAACATAAATTTAAAAAAAAAAAAGGTGTTTTACCAAATGAAGTTTATGCAATCTCGTCTGAACACAAAATTCATTTGAATATTGTTTTGTTCTCATTTTCAATTGTCAATTCACGCGAAAAGTAATTTATATACATTCATCAACATATGGGTGAAAATGTAGGATTTCCTTTCGGCCTTACTTCCACGAACGAGCAGAAGTGACTCATTCGCAATATTCGGTTTATTGGTCAATTACCGTTACGGGTGTTCAGATGACAGGCTGTTAACTCGCTCGTAATTAAAACCTTTTGCCATTTCAATACCAACACAGAAGGAGCCTCGCATCTGGCATCTGCAGAGATTTAAGTATTTAATTCTTCACTAGAGTTAAAGAATTTCCATTTCCATTGAAAAGAATACCCATATGCGTTATGTAGTTCATACTAAATAATAATAATAATAATAATAATAATAATAATAATAATAATAATAAAAGGGGTGGAATATAACGACCTAGAACATGACCAAAAATGATCAATGAAAGGCTATATAAGTATTTTAAAAAATGACCTAAAATTAAAGAAAAATGACGAAATACATTTGATCAAAAGCAGTTCAAATGAACATCTCGAGCGTTTGAAAAGGTTACTCGTGTAGTCGAGACTCTTTCCCTTCGTTCAAGTGAACTCAGCTTGCAGGCTTTAAGTTTGGACTCGCCTTTACCAGAAAATCTGTCCTCGGTTACCCCGAACTCTGCCGAACCGCTGACAATGGAGCTTCTCTCCACGTACGACAATGACGCTAATAGAGAGATAGAATTACATATTCGCAATGGGCTGACATTATCAATTTTTGATAAAAGAAAGCGAATTAGCTACTCAGGAATTATGTGTACAACATTCGTTGTATCTCGTAAAAAATATTCTAAGCAAGTATCATTAAAATTATATTAAAAACGAATAAAAGAGCAAAAATGTTTTAAAATGACGGGAAAAAGAAAAAATGACTTATTAGTCGAAATCAACGAAAACACAATAAAAGTCTTATAAAAATTGGTCGTTTTCTTTCGTCATAACATAAAATAATTGTTGTTAAGTGATAAGAAAAAAATTGCATTCAAATCTGCCTCTTGATAATAATATAGAATGATTTCCAAATATTTGTTTCATAAAGAGGAATATCAGAGAAATCTACCTCTCTGTTCACAAGCGTAATTCCTTGCGTTGAAAGTATTTCGATAGAAAGGTTTAATTTTTTGCAAGAAATTTCACTAATTTGGGTTGTGCAAGCGTCCGTTCCCTGAATTCCGTGTCCGCCGCTCGTAGACCAGAGCTGCAAGAGAATAGAGGTCGTGACGCCTGTCGCGTCATGCAATGGAAGAGAAAATAAAAAAAAAAGTCGCAGTCTCGCGCACATTTGGGGAACGCACACACGAAACTGTGAGTTGTGGTCGCACGGGACACCTTTAATGAGATGGCTGACGCAGTGCTGTAGTCTCCGCTTTGCACCCGCGTCATACTGTGGTTCGAAACTTAACAAAAGACATCAAAAATAAGAAAAAGATGAATGGAAAAACATGTTTACTCAAATTATACAGCAATGGCAACGTAAATGAATGCATTTTTGATATGTATGAGTTAATAAAATGTAAGAAGTTAAAATTTAGTACTAAACAACATTGAAATCCAGATTTCTAGGTGTCAGAGAATCACGACATTAAGTCGTCGGAAAACGGCGAATCAAAATTTCAAACTTTATTAATTCTTGAATGCAAAAATTGCGATTAATCACGAAACAACAGTGAACAGAATACAGAAAAAGAATGAAACCTTTTGTAATGTATATAAATGTATATAAAAAAGCTGAAGAGATGTTCAACAATCATTTTTTGTTTTAAAAACAAAAGGGAAATAATACGAATCTTTTATTTTCCAAGAGGGTAAAATATCATATCTCTCTAATAAAACTACATGAGAATGCTTTATTGAATCTAGAGACATACAAATGACGTATAATTCATTTCTTTATCCGTGCCCACTACAGTGGAAGTTGAAAACATCTCTCGGTACTTGAGACTCTTCAGGACTTCGTCCGTTTTTAAGCTCATGCTATTAAAGAAAACAAATCATTTGGAAAAACGAAAAAGCAAGGAAATAATTATGAGTCGTCATTGCTAACAATATGCTGAGGAAAGCTGCTATTGTAATAAACAATACAATTGTTATTTACAATAATATGTACTATGTATATTATAATGTGTAGTTAAAACAATACAAACAATTGTTGACAATGACGACTCATATAATTATTTCAGAGTAGTCGGAAGCTTTGAGGTGGTGCTACGTCGGTGGGCTGCACGTTACAGCGCGATAAAGAACTCTCTCTGTGTTTTGTCATGTACACCTCTTACGGGTCTCATTACCATAGTATTTGTCGCGCCCGGTATCCTAAATGCTCACTCCCTGTCAGGTACATGAAACTTCGAAGTGGCTGCCGCACAACGCGAGGAATACTACGCGTGCTTGAAATGTCGTTTAGGCCCACTGTGTGTCGGGGCTTTTCGTCTCTTTCCATCGCCCGGGGAAATACAGAAAGCGGAGGGCGGGCAAACATGGCCTCCTCGCCCGCGCCTTTGTTCCGCCTTTTATTTGATCCCGACCCGCCGCGGTCATCGGGAGGCGGCGGTGGGCGGTGGGCGGGGGGCGGTGGGCGGTTGTCGTAACGCGTGTCGAGTTCTCGGGCGTCTGCGCGCGGCCGTGCTGGGTTCGAAAAAAGAAGAGCTGTAAAGAGGCGAGCGCCATTGCCGTAGTTCATCGGTGAGATCTTGCAAAATAGTAGTGCTAAAGAATGACTCACACTTTCTCGTATTATTATAAAAGTTACGTAAAATGATAAAAATACAATAATAATAATAATAGTAATAATAATAATAATAATAATAATAATAATAATAATAATAATGACGATAATGGCTAACATGCTAGATATGTACTGCAAATATTTTCGATGTAAATAATTAATTATACCAGCAAACTACTACTAATATAAAATAATCCTTGCTATTTTAGCTGCACGTTGTTCGATGGAATGATCACAAATATCAGTTGGATTTAATGTTACGTCTGTGCTCAAAAATTTTAAGTGTGAGGATTACATTCTGTTTCAAGTTAAAAATATTTTAGAAAATTGTTTCAAAGAAGTAAAAGCTGTAATAAGTAAACCTGCTTTCATATAAAACATTTCCATATTGGTTGGCATGTTGCAAAATGATCGCAGAAAATTAATAGACATTCTACAAAGGAATGAAAAGTACTGGAATTCTATGATGGTACGTCTTCAGAGTTCATACATAGATGCCTAAATAAATAAACTGTTTGAGAAACTTAAAAACGAAACAAGTGGTGTACTGCATGGCGTTTGAAAACGTTAATAAATCATACAAGGTTATGATGGCGTGTAGGAGTGAAAGAGGGGTGATGAATATTAGTCATTTCGGGCTCTTAAGTCTTTATTCCTGCAAATGTGATGCGTATTTTTATCTCGGGACGTGGCGGTATTCTTTCCCTCTAGATGGTGAGATCTGACGCCGACTTATGGCGGTTTGAGAGGATTCTTCCCAAACAGCTATCTCCCACAAACGTGGCACCGCCCCAGCCGGAAGAAGCTCAAAGCTCTCGACTGGTCTTTCGACGTGTATGCTGGTTTAGTTCAGGTGAGTGTAAGTGGGTGTAAGTAAGAAACGAGGAGAGGACAAGGACGATGAAGAAAATATCGCAGGGGCTGTAGTCCGTTTGTTAGAGTTCTGCTTCGACATTCGCCTGGTGTTGATGGGAGAAACCACCGAAAATTACCGACCAGAGCAGTCGGCCTCTCCAGGAAGCCGTTGAAATCGCCTAGCAATGTAACTAGTATCGCAAAGCACCTACTTTTGGGGAACCCAACGCTTTAACCTTCCGATTAGAGACCGCCGCAGCAACGGTTGTTATTGCTGATTTCCGCCGGTCCAGAGAATTTGTCTAACCGGCGACGAAGTATGTAGCGCAGGCGTGGAGCGAGCGATGGGCAGCAGACGAAAGCGTGGGGGGGGAAGGGGGTAATACCAAGCGGAGGTGGTGATGGAAGGCGAGGCCGAGGCCGAGGCCGAGGCACGAGGCCGAGCCTCGTGGAGCTAATCCGGCCGCGGCCGCAATCAAAGCAGAAGGGGCCGCGCGCAGATTTGAAAAGCGCAGTGCTTGGGGAACAACGCAGGGCTTTGAGGCGCAGCCTTCGGCCGACGGCCGCCCGCCTGCCCGCCAGTGCCCCCCCCCCCCCCGCGTGGTGCGCTCACGTCAATAAAAGGTTAGTCTTGACGAGGGAGGAACGGCCAGAATGAGATTGGGATGCACGGGGCTTGGGTTTATTGGTGTACTTTTTCATTCGCCGTAATTGAGGTCTCGTCTCTTCTGGGTCAATTAACTCTGTGTGAAAACACGTTTTCGCACGAGATGGTTTTCGTCGGTCTGTACTTTCGATGGTTTCGAAGTTTGTACTTTTTATGAATGTTCTGTGCAATAGACCGGTTTATGCAGTAATAATAATACCTCTTTATTGCATTGCAAAATCACAATAAGAGAGACATGTCAGTTAAAAAATATTTCTTTGGTGAAAATAAATTAGATTTATACAGTATTTTAATAATTATACTTTTCTTAGTAATTGGCCTTAATATTTTCCTAAAGACAAAAAAATAGAATTGAATTTTGTATTTGGAAAAGTTTTAATTTTTTTTTAAGGTTGAACAAACTTGTATAGTATTTTGTTTCCTTTCGCGTGCATTGTCGATTCATTGTTCTAAATCTACCATTTGAAAATTTCTTACTTATACCCCTTCCCGAGTACGTGCATTTTGTTGGAGGTGAAATATAATTTTGTCCTTATAACTTTCTGAAATCGAGATTTGCCAGTATTCTAGTTGCGTCACAGTCTAGTCCGGCATCGGGCCGCATGTTACGTGCACGCGTAGCTCAACAGGAAGCGGCACAAAATAACGAGAGACGAACGGTGTGCGAGCGTTTTGCAATATGAGTTCCAAAGAGCTCACTGACACGTATCGTAGCGCAATCCCAGCTGCCAGATGCACCGGTCTACAGGCATCACCTTTCTCCTTTGTTTGAACTTTGTGGGACACCGCTTACACAACACACAACGATAGCTGCTTATTGTAGCGTGATGTTGTGGTGAAGGCGACCACCAATTGGAATATTTTGAGGTCATGTGAACTTAAATTCCATAAATCACATTATTTTCTCTTAACAAAAATATGCCATTTATCAATCATATCAATTATCACTTAATATCATTAAAATCATCTTTTAATATTAATCATCTATTATTGTCGGGTATTTATAGTGTGTAGGTTTCCTGAATAAAAACCTATAAGAACTTCAGCCCGGTTCTAGTAAGTTTTTAAAGAAAAATATGCGTTTTTTTGTCAATACACTGTCCAGGTGATGTGTTTTAACGACTAATGCAGTTTTAAGCATAAGAGATTAAATCTTGTGCTGTTCCTAGTCTGACTAAATAAGAAACTTTTACAACAAGATTACCTGCTTACATTGATCTGCATAATTAGAGATATTTGGGCGAAGACTGCAACTATCAGAGATTTTTTAATAATTTTACAGAACTTTCCAGGTTGTACGTATATTAACTTCTGAAGTGTAATTATGAATGACCCAATTAATTCCACACCTTATAATGTCAACTTAATTTTGTGTTTACGATTACCCACTACGTTTTATATAGTTCTCTTCAACAAACTTTTAAGACAACGAAATTACTCAAATATCCATACATTTTCAAATCTATCAAGGTTTCTTTATGATTTGTTATGTTTCTTTAGCAAAAATTAATGCGAAAATTTTTGTAAATCTACTGCATTTTCCGAAGTGCTATGGTCGTTTAAAATTTATCACCTTTTTCTGGTTTAAATTTTATTTTATGTTAAATATATTGTTTTATATCATAGTTATATCATTAAATCTCGTTCAGGAATTGTACTTAAATGGGAGTATGAAATAGGTGTTATATGTGTAATCTAATTGTGTTCTAATTAACACAAAACTGTGTGTACAGTTCTAATTAACACAAAACTTACTAATTACTTTTTGTGAAGTATTGTGAGTGATGAAACTGAAGTTCTGAAATCAAATCAAATTTCCATTCGAATTCTTTTAAATTGAATAATAAATTTGAAATCGCAATTTTTGTTTTAAAATATTTTAGTCAAATTAACTTAAAACGTAATAAAATACACAATAAATATCTTCCAACAAAACGCATGAACATTTTACACAAGTGAAATTAACCAAGAAGCATATCAAATGGCTAACACAAGCAAAGCCTATGTGGTACTACAAAATGTACTTGGCCTCCACGGAAAATACACGCGTCGTCACAGCTGCGCTGAACGCTCTTGAGATTGACGGAGCGTAGTCGGTGGAGCGAATGCCATTTTGCGAGTTGAATCTCGACTGCACGCAAGGTAAACACTAGTTCGGCGACGGCAGAAGGGCTCTAGTGGGGTAACTGAAGTGGCACGCGGAGAGAAAGGACAACAATGCGCAGACAATGGCACTTTGCAGGGTGGGTTTAACGAGGGGCGAATTCGTCCAAGAGCCAAGTTTACAACATGCTTTTGAAAACAGCAAACACTCTGAGAAACAATAAACGAGGTCAGTGGAAAACTGGACTTAAAAGCAAGAGAAATGATTTAATTTTTTCATTGAACCAAATATTATAACGAGAGATATTTGTAATTAATTTACCCAGAAATAACGTATTTAGACTACATTTTAGATAAAATTATAAATGCCATTAACAAAAATTAACTGTCTTAAACCAAGTGTGCTTTCTCCTTCAAGAATTATATTCTTACAAGGGGAACGTCCGTGACCAATTTGATAACTGATCAATTTAGCATTAAAAATTCCAAGTAGTACTTGTAAGACACGCTTCTTAATTTCCAAAAATACAAATAATCGAATATTAATTAATATTCTTCCTTAGTTGTCTAATTTGTCGGTCCTTAATATTCTTGTACTATTGTACATGTAATGGAAGTTTCCGCAGAAGATTTACATGATTCAAAGATATGTCAAATCCAAGCAAAAATGCATTATCTCAAAAATTTAATCTCTGTAATATAATGCAGTAAAGTATATTAAAATATAAATCGCAATCAACCTCTGTTTTTGCATTTGGACACATTCAGCAGGTTTAATAGTCCTTAAAAGCTTACGAGTTTTAAAACAAATGCTAAAAGCTTTAATACTGTACAATTAAACTTCAAATTTGTGAGCAATAATTATAAAATAAAATGTTGGGCCGTCTCTTGAAAATGGTGTGCATCTCATCCTTAAGAGACCGGGAAAGTTATCAGGAACCAGCGTATAAAAAACTATTCACTTGCTTAGTACGTTCAGAAGCAGTTTTCACTAAAGGACTCTAAATTCTAAAGAATGCCAGTAAACAAAGTAAAATTATTTTTTCTAGCACTTGGAATATGGAGAGCGAGTCAATAATATCAGTTTAATTTGTTGAAATATTTTTACTTTATCAGACATTGCCCTTGAAAATGCTATTAAGGATTATACGATACACTAGGTAATATTTAAAAAATATTTTTGTTAAACTAGGTAATTACTTTTTTATATTTTTCGAAGCTTATTTCCATCTAAACTTGAACTAACACTTTATATAACTGACGACTGCTGATCAAAATTTTGTAATATTTTGGGACAACTTCTGACATCACATATACTACTCATGTGTTTTTGAATTCCTTACATGCATATAAAATATTTCTTACATTAATTTTTATCTCGCTTTTTATTATTGACAAAATATTTTTTGAAATCATACTTTATTGGAAAAAACCTGTATTTCCTTCCTTGCAAAGTATGTCTTTACTCACGAAAAGAAAGATTAAACCCATTTTGTGAAACATTTATAAATCGACAGGTTTTAATGAAAATAGAACCTGTTTAGAATAATTCAGTGCATTATTATCAAACTGCACAAAATGTCTAAAAAAACAATAATTCGATTTCGTGAAAATCGTGTTTACATGTTTTGGTAACTTTTAATGGGAACATTTGAAAGTTTTAATCAAAATCGAATTGATACTATACTCATCAGCTGACATGATTCATTTAAACAAGAAATTTAAAAAAATCACATTTGAAGCAAGTTTTAAGAAACGTTTTAAAATATTGTATGAACGCCGTATAAAGTTACTCTCAATATTGGAAAGATCTTTTTCAATTTGCACACCAGCAATTTAGGTTAGTTTCATCGGTAAATATCAATCACCAGGAAAAAATCTGTGAATGATTTTGGCGCTATTGTTGTTGGCACTGTTAACGTTTTGCACTATTTAATTGTTTATTGTGGTATCTTTGGACCCCAATACCAAAATGTCATAAAATGACTGTGGACACCACGAAGACAATTCATTTAAATAAAAAGGGACAATTCATTTATATAATGTATAATTTAATTTAAATCAAGGTATATTTTCAAATGTTATGAGTAAATATAAATGGGTAAAAGAAACATAACAATTGTACAACTTTCCCGTTTGAAACTGTTAGATATGTATATTCAATTTTTGAGCTTCGTATAAAAAATTCCTGAGATACGTCAGAAAAGGTTTGAATTCTTTGCAGGAACATTTGCGCTACTAACTTTACAAGCATAAAAAATTCCAATCAAGGAAACGACCTAGCCAACGAAGGAAATATATCAATCCAACTGCAATTCTTTAATGAGCGTTTATGAGCGTTTAATGAGCGTTAATTATGATTATACTTATGAGTGTTCAAGGCGCTTCTGTATTTTTCCACATCAATTAGTTCTTAGGTGACCAAATTCCTACGTTCATCCCTCTTTCGTCTACGCTCACAAGCCCAAGCGACTTCCAAATTTGTGACTGGCGTCACGATTTTGAGAGTTATCTCCACTATCTAGTGGGGTGGAGAGTTATCTCCACTAAAAGGGAACATTTCCTTTATATCCACTCGTTTCTTACAACTGGATTATTTCGTTTATATCCATTGGATTTTTTAATTTAATTACATTGCCTTGTTTTCACGACTGGAAAGAATTTTGTAATGCTGAAACTATGAAAGACTATATTTAGATTTATTTAACCAAAAAAAACGGTAAAAACTGTGTCACGTATGAGGGAGGGTCATAAACCCGCAAAGATGGCTCAGGGCATCAACGATGTCACTGCAGTGGCTCTCACCAGGCGTTCTAGAGTTCGACTCCCGACGGTGGCAGGATTTTCGACATTACATAGAGACCTATGCCGAGTTCAGCCGCTGTCTAGGGTACGAAATATAGCGGCTGCTCTGATCGCTAGTTTTCCGTGGTTTCTCCGAACAACACCAGACGTTACAGTGTTCTAACAAACGGGTCACGGACCGCGCACGATCTTTCCTTCCCCTTCCTTGTTCCATCCTTACTTACTTACACTCACAAGTACTTCACTAACACACTTGTCGGGAGCTTACAGCTTCTCCCGGCCAGAGGGATGCCACGCTGATGGGAGATACCTGGTTGGGGAAAATCCCTGCAAGCCGATGTAGGTTCCAGCGGGGGAAGATCACCGCCAACTACTGCGGTAAAAATATGCACTATACGTACGGAACCTATGACCTTGGCAGTTGACGCGCTCGGAATCACTAAATTAATCGATGAATCAGTCAATCTAGGTTCAGAATACTTATGACTTAGTTTATGCTCCTGGGCGCTCTGCAGAGGGCAGTGGGTGCGACGGAACGCAGGCGCCGTCCATGTGAGGGGGCGTGGCGATCGCCGCCCAGACCGCCGGCGTCCGCATCGCTCGGGTCCGTGTGGGGACGGGTGACCGCAGGCGCGTCCGCGGGGAAGGCGGAGATACACTGGCGGTCACGGCCGCCGCCGATGTCGCGTGCGCCCGAAGGCGGGTCCTCCGCGAGCCCCATGTATTATTCAGCACCTCTCTACCGCCCCGCCCGCCGCCCCCGCATCCTCCGTCCCAGGGCCTCTGCCGCCTGATTTAAGACGCCGTCGCGCGCCTTTTGTTCGTGTGTTGTTCGCGGAGCGGTTGCAGCCGCTGCCGCCGCCGCTCCACCAGCGCTATCCTCCTTACCATCAAACTTACATGCGCCTTCCGCCTCTGCCACAGCCTCCACCTCCACCACCTCTACCTCCGCCTTTGCCTCCGACTCCATCACCGCCTCCACCTCCACCTCCGCCTCCATCACCGCCTCCACCTCCACCTCCGCCTCCGCCTCCGCCTCCGCCTCCGCCTCTGCGTCCACCTCCACCTCCACCTCCGCCGCCGCTTCCTCCTCCTCCTCCTCCACCTTCCCTTCCGCCTCCATCTTCGCCTGTTCCTCCACCGCCTCCGTCTCCCCCTCCACCTCCGCCTCCACCTCCGCCTCCGCCTCCGCCTCTGCGTCCACCTCCACATCCACCTCCGCCTCCGCTTCCTCCTCCTCATCCACCTTCCCTTCCGCCTCCATCTTCGCCTGTTCCTCCACCGCCTCCGTCTCCCCCTCCACCTCCGCCTCCGCCTCCGCCTCTGCCTCCGCCTTCGCCTCCGCCTCCACCTCCTCCTCCACCTCCGCCTCCACCTCCATCTCCGCCTCTGCCGCCGCTTCCACCTCCACCCCCGCCGCCGCTTCCGCCTCCGCCTCCGCCTCCACCTCCACCTCCACCGCCTCTTCCTCCTCCTCCTCCACCTTCCCTTCCGCCTCCATCTTCGCCTGTTCCTCCACCGCCACCACCGCCTCCGTTTCCCCCTCCACCTCCGCCTCCACCTCCGCCTCCTCCTCCGCCTTCTCCTCCGCTTCCCCCTCCGCCACTCTCTCCGCCTCCATCTTCGCCTCTTCCTCTCCCTCCACCGCCGCCGCCGCCGCCGCTCCACCAACGCTATCCTTATCATCAAACTTACATGCGCCTTCCGCCGCCGCCGCCGCTGGCGAGGTGGAGCGGGGCGGGGTGGAAGCCGCGATCTGTAAGGGTGGCAGACACCGCCAATCGAGGCCTACTGCCCCCTGGCGGGAACGGGAACGGCCTCGAGAAATACACGCAGCCAGCAGGCTCGGCGTGGTTGGAGCTTTCCGGAATAAAGTTGCACTGCCGATATGGGGCTGTGCTCCCTCACGTGTTTGTTGGGTGCATATTAACAGAATTAATGTGGATAGTGAAGTCATAAGAACTTTCTTCGAGGACAATTATTCTCGTTATGAATATAATTCGTATTTGGCGGATAAAAGTAAACCTATCAATAGGTTTACTGACAGGTTAGAGAAAATTTAATTTTTTTTACAATAAGAAACACGTTTGTTACTTGTTTAGTCTGAATTTAATATATTTGTTATGAATTACATATGTATTTTATATTCATAACATATATTTGAGACCGATTCTATGATTACATTTCAAGCAAATGTTGTCTTCTCTTATGTACCATGTATTTTCTACCTAACCTTAAAACTCAACATTTTTTAATAACAGCAGTAAAAAAAAACTAAATAAAAGTCTGTATTTATTTCAGCGTTCAGTTGAAAGCTTCATATTTTACTTTTACGTAATTAACTCTTTATTTCAGAAATCTAGTTATTGTATATTAGTTTCTTAATATCTTGGAGTATAATTCTGCCAAAAGTAAGAGTCTGGATATATAATTGGAGATTAAACATGAAATGAGATGAGATTTCTTGTAATGCCAGGATTCAAATTAGTTCTACGGAGTCCAAATTAGTCGTACATTATGCATTTATATCACGTCATGTTGAGATTTCTCTTAAGGATCAGCTTCTAAAAGAATGGCTTAGAGTGAAATGGAGAATTTTGGAGAAGGGGTTAACTTTTCTGAGAAGACAAGTAACATCTAATTTTCCGTTGGAGCATCGAAAAAAGCGCAAAACCTATATTTTCTAAAGAATATTTTTTTTGGCTTCGCTTATTTTTAAATTTAATGCTTTACACATAGTACTGGAACCACCTCAAAACATATCGAATCGTCGGTCGCTATTTCTCGAATATGACTGCAAATTTTTTCTTCATTTTTTTAATCGAATAGAAGAAAGTGCATGTGTAAATAAGATATAGTTCTGATTGTCATCCAAAACTCTAAAATTTCAATAATTGCAAAAGTTAAAATTTATTTTTGAAAAATCTGAAAACAAGAAGCATTATAACAAGAAATGGAATATTTATTAATTTTTTAATATATCTTGATTGAGAATAGTTATAACCCTTTCCGAATTTTTGAATGAGGTAATATGTGCCGAATATTACAGAGTACTATGTATTTTCAAGAATCGTACCGACAACTCAGGTCATATCATAATGTCACTTTCATAACTACTTACGAAAAGAAATTCCTTCAATTATAGTACTTGTTGTTTTAATGTTTTTCTCTTACAAATTTCCTGTAAGACTCTAGATCTGGATTATTACGCATTACAATAACCCATACATGTAGATAGATAGATAGGTACATAGACAAAGAGATAGATAGACAAATAGGTGTATATATATACATAGAGAGAGAGAGGGAGAGAGGGATAGAGAGATGAATAGAGAGAAAGATAGAGAGTGATAGGGATAGAGAGAAAGATATTCCCTAAATGAATTTGAAATTAAGCAAAATTTTTTTATGATGATGTTATATACGGATAATCATACCAATCTAAGTATTTCAAAATATGAAATGACACATTCTGTGAAATGATGCATTATAAACAATAAATCATGCAATATCTGTATTTTTATGTTCTAATCAATTTTAATCGTCTTGGAATATTCGTGATACCTAAAAATACATGCCTGAGTTTCCCATATTCCTTGTTTTATAGCAGCCGACGCTCTTACAATTCAACGTAATAATCTACAATTTTCTATTGAAACGTAATTATTTTCGTTCATTACAAATAGTGCTTTAATAACCCATTTCACATCAACATTTCACTGAAATCCTCTAGAACGTCGTCGGTGTCTCCGCCAAACGACAACGTAAATTTCGCACTTGGACTTCTCAACCTGGCAGTCTCAGCCGTCATCCGCGCACCCCCAGCTGCCAGCCTCCCCGGGCGACAGAGACAAACCCGTGGCCGGCGCCCGATAGGCTGCTGATGAAGAGAAACGAGACGAGGAAGACGGCGGGGCCCCGACAGCGCTTCCCGGAGGTATGGCTTTATTGAATCACTAAACGACCGGGTCTTCCATTTCCTGAAATTTGTCGGCGTCGTAGCTGCACGCAACGCCGGGACAAAGAGAGCAGTATAAAACCAATGTAGGTCACACACCGCCCCGCCCCGCCCCACCCCCTTCCGCTAGAGAATTATGGAGCGCCCAGACCTGGCAAGTGCCCGAATTACGGGCGGGGATTATGCGAATTAAACCTCAGCGCGCGGACGCAAAGGCTGCGGCGGCGAGAGGAATGTTACGAAAAGGGGTCAAAAAGAGACGTTTTGGAGAACGGGGCGAAATTTTCTCACTTAATCACCGTGTTCTCTTACACATTACAGAGCTCCCTATATTATGTTTTTGAAGAAGATTTGTTCTTCTGAATATATGCTGGCGAATTTCAGTATCCAATTTGAATAGTTCTGTAGTTCATGGCAATCAAATTAATGAATTGTAGAAAATTATTTATTATATTATTTTAAGAAATACGGATCATTATAACGTTATATAGCACTATAAATATACATCAGTCTTGTAGCATGTTCTCCAAAATATTAAATTACCCGTTCTATTTCATTCTTAAATCGTTTTGAAATTTGATTCACAAAAATTAATTGAGGAAAATTCTACCTATTTTGGAAAGAATCAAATTTACGTGGAATAATAAGTTATTAGAAGACGGCACTATGCTCCCGGAGTTAAAGTAACGAAGAACCCTATTTATAGAATCTCAGAGAGTTCTGTCGGAGGTGGTGTACAAATTTATCCATCTTCTCACCCAAACCCTTGTTAAAACACGGAAGCCGGCATGCGAGTTACAAAACGCTCACTTCGGTCGCGCACTATTCCCCTATTCTATTTAAAATATCCGGGCAGATGGCTCAATCCCGCACTCAGCCTGCATTTGCAGAGGCGCCGCGCCGCGCCGGGCCGGGGAGCGCGCGCAGCGAGTCAACACTCCAGCGTTGCGCGCCTGGGTCACGCGGCGGGGCGGAGCGGGCGCAGCTGGGCTAGGCAAACCAGCCAGGGGTGGGACGCGGCGGGGAGGGGTGGTGGCGGGGCAGGGCGAGAGGAGAGTGAGCACTGTAAATGCAATGCCGCAGTAAACCAGGAACGTTGGAGGCATGGGAAAGAGAATATGGAGGAAAATATGATGTAACGAAGAACCAATATGCACTGGGAAGGGGAGAAAAACAGAGAGAGAGGGGGAGACAGAGGAAAAAGAAGTAGAGACAAAGAAGCAGGGACAGATAAGCACAGAGACAGGCTTAAACAGAGAAACAGGTACAGAGTGAGGCAGAGAGCGACAGAGCGTGAGAGACAGACGACAGTGAGAGACAGACGACAGTGAGAGACAGACGACAGTGAGAGACAGACGACAGTGAGAGACAGACGACAGTGAGAGACAGACGACAGTGAGAGACAGACGACAGTGAGAGACAGACGACAGTGAGAGACAGACGACTGCGAGAGACAGACGACTGCGAGAGACAGACGACTGCGAGAGGCAGACGACTGCGAGAGGCAGACGACTGCGAGAGGCAGACGACTGCGAGAGGCAGACGACTGCGAGAGGCAGACGACTGCGAGAGGCAGACGACTGCGAGAGGCAGACGACTGCGAGAGGCAGACGACTGCGAGAGGCAGACGACTGCGAGAGGCAGACGACTGCGAGAGGCAGACGACTGCGAGAGGCAGACGACTGCGAGAGGCAGACGACTGCGAGAGGCAGACGACTGCGAGAGGCAGACGACTGCGAGAGGCAGACGGCAGTGAGAGACTCGGAGATAGGCAGAGTGAAAGAAATAGTGAGCGATCGCGAAGGAAGGATGGTGCGATGAAGCTGCTGCATGGATAGAAGAGGCCAGCCACATGGCCCTGAACATCACTGGCGCAGGGCCACGCCGCGGCCGCGGTCGTTCTGTTTGGCGGGAATTCATTTCATCGAGCGGTTTGTACATTTCACCTCGCTTTCTAAATGAAGGACAGCGCGCATCATAACTCGCGGCCGGCCGGCCAGCGTACTTGCCACGTTTTACTTTTATTTTCGCTCGCGCTCCCGTTTCCTGTTTCCAATAACATGGTTCGGATGCGCTGCAAACCGCGCAACCGACCGCAGGCCAGCCTGTTGTACCCTGGATTCATAAAGCCGCATATTCCTTTATCGTATTAAACAGTAAATTATTTTGTCGGCAGTTCCAACGGGTCGGCAATTAATCACCGCAGGGGAAAAGAATAATTCAGTTTTAATTATCAAATTTGAATAAAAATAATTCACAAAAATTAAAGCATTTTCGTCCATGTAGCTGATGGTCACCTATTTGCATATGCGTTTTTGTATATAACAATTACAGAAATATTAGTAGAGGATTGGTTTAACAAGTTTAATTCAATTTTCCATACGATAATAGATTGAGACAGAAAAAATGTTTTCATTAATAAATTTGCTTTTCTGGGAGGTATTCTCAGTTACCGTTAAAAATCTGATATTCTATAATCTACTTTGTTCAATAACTGACATACTACACACACGATCCATTACAATGTAATTACACGAGCGTTAGAGAAGAAATTCACGATTATCACAGATATAAAAAATAAATATAGCTTGCCCATACTATTCACTAAACTATAAAAGATATCCATATACTAACATCAGTCCATTTAAACTTTCGAGACAAACATCCTTTCGTAATCGCAGCACTTTAAGATCTGGGCAATATTCTGCTTCAAAGACTTGCAGCAAAGAAACGGGCTGGTGATTGATTGAATACTAGTGATTCCTGGAACGTCAACTGCTAAGGTCATTAGTCCGGAAAGTGTAGTGTATGGTCTCTGAAGGGAGGTAGTCCCGCTGGATGGTGAGATTGGCTAGCGGGGTTTTCCCCAACCAGATATCTACCACCATCGGGGCACCGCCGCAGTCGAGACAAGCTCTCACTTCTCGACTAGCCTCCCGGCTTGTATGCAAGTGTAAATGTGTATAAGTAAGGAGTAGGATAGGACAAGGAATGAGAAGGAAAGATCACGCGCGGTCCATAGCCCGTTTCTTAGAGTACTGCTCCGGCATTCGCCTGGAGTTGATTGGAGAGACCACAGAAAACCTCATATCAGAGCAGCCAGCCGCTAGAATTCTCCTCCAGGCAGCGACAAAACTCGACCTAACTAACAAGCTAGTTTAAAAATACGTCTACCGTCGGGTCTCCCGGTCAGAGGAACTGCAGTTGATGTTCTGGACCACCTATCCTGCTACAACGGGCTGGTATCGGTGTGCACCTGCACGGCCTGCCTGCCGCACCCCTTGAACAAATAGAACAAACCATTTGTGAACGCTCGTTCCAATAGAACTGGGACGTTCAAAAAGCGCTCAAGGGCATTTAAAGCTTGCGTTTACACGTCATAAATTTGAAACGACCCTAAAAGCGTGGGCAGGAAACGATGTGTTTAGACTTCCGTCCACTTTACTCTCCTTTGGGAGATTGATGTAACGCGTGAGTAGCAAACATCCGTCGAACTATGGAAGTGCATTGCGAATAGAGCAGAACATGACGACGTAAATTTGAAATCATTCATCTGACCACTAAAATCAAGTAGAGAAGAATACGTTTCAGATCCATTTGTAAAATTCATTAGTAAGTATTCATTAGTAAGAAGTCCAATATGCCATGAAAAATATTAATATTAAAATATTTTCACTTTGCACATTTGTTAGGTTGGTGGCTTTTGCATTAACGTTTAATGTCACTGAAGTGGCTTTTTCTTTTAATATGAGTAGTCCACAATAAGGTCCGAAATCTTCCTAAAAAAATTATACTGTACTAGTACTTACAATTCTGTCAAATGACTTGTAGATGAGACTCAGATAATAATTTTGTACGTTGAGAGTTGGAAATGCTGCAACATGACCTTCAACTTATTATAAAACTATGCCAATACATACACGTATTTTCACTACAATAATATTACTGCTACACATTTTTTTATTTTGCACATTTTTTCAGTCTATGCTATGACTGATATTGTCATGTAAATATATTATGACGATTATGCTCTTGTCATAAACGCATAAATATTGCGTCGTTCTATGCCCGACTTCCATGTAATGGTAATTGATTGATGAGGTTAAACTGAGTTCGCATAATTGACTGCGGAAGTTGAACGGAAGTACCTAATCCGATTCGGAGGAGAAAGTAGTTGGCAGTAAGATTTGGCAGAAGAACGCGTTTGTAGGCGAAGTGTAAATCCATGCTGCTAGTCAATGGCAAAGTGTTCTTGAAATGGTATCCTAAAACATCTACGTTTGTAAGCATTTTAGGAATTTGAGGAGTGTTTAATGTTTATGAACTAGTGAGAATATTATCATCTACGAACTTTTGTCAACGTGGTGTGAATGTATTTTGTGGGTTGCACGTGTTTACGATCTGAGCTATTGGAAAAATACGCATTGGAGAATCATTAATGAAGAATTAAGTAATACAATATCCTTAAAACTGCAGGTGGCATCGAGAACGTGATGAATTAAAAAAGTTTCGCGTGTGGATTCGTCGATTTTGTTAGTACTTAATCTAACGAGTCGCACGGGGTAAAATGAACAGGATAGGGAAGGCCAGAACTGTGTTGAAGAGAAAGTGCTAGTCATTGGAAGACAATGCAAGTTAAATTACATGCGGAACGTTCTAGTTATACACGACTGTAATAATATAGTGGAAATTAGTGAACTTGACACGTGGCTATTGTGAGCGTGGGAAATACAGGAAACATCCATCGCGCGAAGGACAGAATAAGTAATCCACCGAGGGGTTTGCATTAACTGAGCATGTGGGATTTCCAGTGACCTCAGTCGGAGATTTCATCTCCGGAGAGTATTAAAGTCGTAAAGTATTAAATATATTGTATCTCCTGTCAATAGAAGTTTACTAACGATCAGCAGTATAGCACAGGGTCTGCACTAAAGACTACTATTACTACACTGTAGACGATAATAGTCAATTACCTACTTCATTCTGCCAGTTGAACAATGTGTAAATAGTTATTTTGTTAAACGTTTTTTTGCTTTGAATAGTGTAATATTAGGATCAACTCAAATGTTAGGAATAGAATGATTATATTTTTATACAATCAATCGAATAAAAAAGTAATTTTCATTGATAAATTATATACTTCATTCATGCGCCAAGAAAATTTACGGTTGTAAAGAGGATCCTCATAGCAAATGGTTTTCATTTATTTGAAAGATATTTTGAACAAGAGAATCAAGAAAAAAATGTATTTTAAAATTCTGGGAATATTAACGGTACCTCTAGTACGGTTTATTGAGAAAGTATTTTAGTTTTGTCATAGGCTGAATATTTGTGGTTATTTTAGTTCCATTAAATTGTAATTTTTGTTCGTTACTTCGTGTGTCTTATCTTGATTCATGTGACCAAACACGAGAACGTCCTCTGCTCTCAGTCACCCTTCTATTAGGGAACAAATATTGCAACTTTGTAGCGTCCTGGTTACATGTTGCACATTTCCACGCCTGCGAACCCCGCGTATCCAAGAAAGTACAACCTCTTTCATGACTCCAGTTGGCCTGCAATATGGTAAATTGCAAAATGCCATTATTTTCATTATTTTCAATAAAATCAAACATTTGATTTGTTTGGATATATTTTTTTCATTGAAGAATGACGAAGTTTTGACAAGTAAGATTCTTTCCAACAATTTATTTTCTTGTTTTTATTTCTCGAATCAATTATAATACATTTTCTTATTTTGACTGTTCTGGAAAGAAACCTGAGAAAATTCTACTTTCGTAAGAAGATATTTGGCACCTAGGAGAGTTTTACCACGTTGTATAGTAGTAGATATGTTTCATATATATTTATATATCTTAATATTTTTGTTATTTCTATTAATTTAAATATTACGACAGAATAATATAAATTATTATGAGTTATAATATACTTCATTTACATATTTACCCCTAATAAACGACAATATACGAAAATCCATCCAAAGTTGCCGTACTTCAATAAATTGTGATTGATAAGCGTTTCCAGGCTCGTCAACCGCTAAGGTCATTAGTCCCGTAAGTGTAGTTGATGTTTTTTAATCTCAGAAGGTGGCTGTGAGCTTCCACCGCTGGATGGAGTGATGCAGCGCTGACCTACTTGTCAGCTTGTAGCGTTTTCCCAAATAGGTATCTCCCACCAGCGGGGCACCCCCTCAGCCGGAACAAGCTCTAAGCTCCCGACTAGCCTCCCGATATATGTGATAGTGCGGTGCATGAAAGCGTGTGTATATAAGTGGTGAGGATACTACAAAGAAGATGAAGGAAAGATCACGCGTTATCCGTGGACCGTTTATTAGAGAACTGTTCCCGCATTCGCCTGGTGTTGATCAGAAAAAAAAGCGCGAAAAACTATTGATCAGAGCAGCCGTCCGGTAGAATTCTTCACTAGACAGCGGCTGACTTCGACCTACCTATATAGCCAGTGTCAAAAATCTTGTTCCCCTAGGACTGCCCGGTAAGAGGCATTGCAATGACGTCAAACGTTGCTCCGAGCCACCTAAATCCGGACCATAAATTCCGACGCAGCTAGTGTTATATAACCTAAGCAACGCCTTGCCCGAAAGGAGTATCCGAGAGAAGCTGACTCTTCGAAAGCGACGGGGCCAAGTTTTCCAATGCAAGTGCGCAAGCGCATGAGCGTGTATTACGGAGCGCGGCAAACCCCGCTGGAATTTTCCGGTCCTGTTTATGAACTAATCTCGCAAAGCCGTAAATCCAAGGGCGGTTTTTATGCTCCAGACGTAGCTGCGGTCCCCTTTCCTACGCAAGGCGGGGCACCGAACCCTGGTCGGAAATGAAGCTCGTGCAACTGGTGCTGGAAAACATGGACGATTTAATGGTCGGTGTTTAGCATTAAAAAGTGTCAACGGTAACTCATCAAAATAACGTTCTCTTCACTGCGAAAAACGTGCTCTACATTTGTGGCAAATAAATGACGAATGTTCTAGGTAATTGTTGTTGGGGAGTAAACACTTCATTACGACACCAACGGCTATGTTATAACTTTCAAGTAAATGTCTGAATTTATTGCAAGTTTATTACGTATAGTGAGATTTTATATTCTTAATAAAATTAGTAGAAAGAAGTAATGGGATTATGGAAGACAGGATGAAAATGTATTTCACTGTCGTGTACTCATAAGATGTACAGATACCGTATTGCCCAATTGTTCAATTAGTTTAATTATTATTCTTTCTAAACTTACTGAAAAGTAATTAATTTACATGCCATTGTCAACAGTTTTTGTTTCGTCAGTCACTTATCTATGTTGAACCGCATTTCAATCATGATTTTCTGACAGTTTGTGTGCTGTGACAAACTTACATATAGTATTTTCAGGCAGCAAAAATTTCAGTCAACTATAAAATTATGATTTTACGTAACCTAATTAACAGAAGACCCCATTTATGGGCATTTTAGAGTTTTAAAACATTATTACACTGCAATGCAATCTGTAGCGACTTGCTGGGTTTTATATGTATTTATCAAGTGGATTTATCACGGTTATTAAGTTGAAGAGTAAATAGGAAAGAACTTTCTACGGAAGATTGCGTTGCAACCGTTCAAAATAGGTAAATAAGTAGGTTTATATCCGCAAAAATAACATCCGTCTATCTCTTACACCAAAATATCGACAGAAATGCAACAGGACGTTGTAATCATGTGAAACACAAAATCTACCTGTTTGAAGGTTCATCCACCGAATAACGTTTATTAGTTTAAATATTTTGTTTACATATTGAGAGTAAAAAGATGCCGATTTAAAATGAAATTTTTGAAATGTTTTCCATTGAGACATTTTTGGATGATACCTCTGGTACGATCTAAGCCTGAGAATTTTGTATTAGATTAAGAGCCTCAAAGATGCATCTCGAAACGCCAGGAACAAGAGAAGTCTGAGGATTCCGGGGAAGACATTCGTCCTGGAGTGGCAGAGCATCGCCGATGCGTCTGAGAAGGGAGTGTGCGGTCTCTGAGAGGGCTCTTGGGCAAAGCGAGGCCGCTTCCAGCGCTCCGAATGGAGGCCCGACTTGCAGCGCGCTCTCCGGCAACTTGTGACAACGGAGCATCAGGTCGCGAAAGCCAACGCTTGTTCCCCGCATATTTTACATCCCCTGGCTGCCACCACTCGCAGTCGCCGCAACATTAGTCCCGTCGTGTTTGGCCGCACATCACCTCCGTTTCCGCCGTGACTGCTAGTGTGTAATTCTCGTGGAAATAAAAAGTTCTTAAAGTATTTTTACGACCGGGAGAAAATATTTTTATTGTTTGAAAATGATCGATTAAAGTGAAGTATTCTCTCCATAGTAAGAGAATGTTTAATCACTAGGGATTAAATATTATCTTCTATTTTACATTACAATAATGAAAACAAATGACACACAAGAGTTTAAAAAAATGTGTATTTGAACACGTGGGACACAAATGATTTGTTTTTCTTTGTTTCTTCACCAAAATACCTCAGCAAGAAATTGTCACTTATATTTAATATTTCTTTATCAACACATTAATCTTTAAATTTTCTACATCATACATTTTCGTGCATATTTTGGTATTAAATTTCCAATAACTTTATTATCCGTATCAGATTAGGTTCAGCCATGGACTCCATTAAACGCGTAGTTGTTTGCTGAAAGTTTTCTTAGTAACAAACACTATTCACGTATCATGAATTTTAAAATGCATATCTTAATGTTTTAAATACATTTTCTAAAACTCTAATGGTGCTGAAAAAATAGCATATTCATCTCAGGAGAGAAATTATTTTTCCTTCAAAAAACTCCCCTGGGAAAAATAATAAATTTCTCTCCCTCGATGTATAATCTACTATTTTAAAAAGCGCAAGAAGCCCATTATTTTACCCGGCTTGGAAAACCCGAATATCTTAAATTCTTCATCTTACTTGCGGTATCTGTGAAATCACGAAAATGTATATAATTTACTGATTTATCAATAATGTTTTCATTACTCTCCAACTCACAAGTTTATCGATGCTTCATCTAACTTCATTACATATATTCATGCAAAAATGATTCACCAACACTATTTTAACCATATTGCAACCTTCATCTTTATTGCTCCTTCTTCCCTGCAATGTATGGTAATACAAAACCATTTCCGCAAAAAAAATGCCGTTACTCAAGTAAACTCTCATTCTTGCATACCTATTTTTATGCAGTTAAAGACTACAATGAGAATTTAATACAAAAATATACACTTCACATCAATAAAATAATGAAAAATAACTTGGTATTTTGATATAAAATATTCTATAATACCAATATTCTACGGAAAAGTTTGTAAACCACTTCTATGCCTGTGACCTCTGACACGATCAAATTCATTTTTCTTTTGACACATCTAAGCAATTCTTAGATGGTTCATAGTTTCACTTCGCTTTGCTTTGTTGCATATTCTCCCTTTCATGAAAATCGAGAATCCAATATTTAACATTTAAAAAATAAACATATAAATAAATATCCCTGTCATAAACGAAATCGGTCGCTCTAGGTTTGATACTATTTCTGCATCTCTTGGCCACTGTGAGAGCGATCTCAATGTTTTCTTTATCCTCTGCCTGCTAACCGAGCGTATGATGCATTGAAAAATATTTAAAATTGAGAGTTATTTTATTCATTACTAGGTGACTCGGCAATGATTCGCTATTGCAATGTATTACACTTCACACATTAGAGACCACGTGATTGTTAATCAGAAATTTACGCTATTACGCGCTTAAGCTAAAAACATTAATAGATGAAAGACTTTCACGTGAGTATGGGTTTGTTCTATGTCCTCGTTTGGACATGGTTGTCAAGTATCTTATTGTTAAAACGTTCTCCCTCACGTTTGGCCATGCATTCGCTATGACATAGCCTTGGAGAAATTTAATTTACTCTTCCGAGAAAAATGTCAAGTAGTTCCTGCACATAAATCACAATCGCAAGGATATGCGGTCAAGACGCGGTTAATACTTGATGGTGCGGCAGGTTGCTTAGAGCTTCGGTTTATGGGCACTTGAGTCACCATAAAAGCATAAAATTATCATCAATGCGCATAGATGTGCGGCAAACACTCACACTTGCATTATGCCTATATTCTTTGCGCAAGTGGCAGCAATAACTTTACAAAGTGTGTCCGCAATCTGATAAACGGTTCGGCAGTGTATACAATACGAACAAACAAACATAGATGTTTATACATTATATTTCACACAACTATGTTCACAGACTTGCAGAATAATTGTGTGATTAGTTCTGAAACAATTCACCTCTGAACATATTTCTTCTTCTTCTTCTTCTTCTTCTTCTTCTTCTTCTTCTTCTTCTTCTTCTTCTTCTTCTTCTTCTTCTTCTTCTTCTTTCTGTCGGGGAATTTGGTCTCACGGTGTATCATTCCCAATGATACGTGGAGACGCCGGGTCTCGCCTTCCGCTTCCTGCAAGGCCCTTAACGCCTTCGCGCGTCATTAGACACGCTCGTGTCACGCAACGTGTCAGCGCTCAGTCGAGCACATCGACCCGACGCAGCCGCCCGAGACGCCCCAACCCCAACCCCATCCCCATCCCCATCCCCATCCCCATCCCCATCCCCATCCCCACCCCACTCACTTCTCCATCCCCGCCCTCTCTCACACCCCTCTACAACCATCCCCCGTCACCCGCGCATCTCTCTTCCCTCTCGTCTACGTGGTCGAGACATTGAGAATTCGTGCCCGTCGTAAGCTGGTTTTGCGTATCGCGTTAAAACTACCTATGCTCACAACATTCTTTGCTCTCATGCAAATGTTACTCGTATATACGGAATGTAGGCCTATCTAAATATATAAAAGTAATTGTCAAACTAAATTTTTTCTACCTTCTTCCTGACTGGCGATCATATTCAGACATAGTTTTTCACTTAAATATTTTTCTCTTCTGTTTCTTCAAGAATTCTGTTCCTATTCATAAGTTTTTTGACATTATCATCAACATATGATACATTCTTACTATTCTTTCTTCTACTTGATCTCTTTCTTTAAAAAATCGATGTTTTTTGTGCCTTTATTCTTTAACATTTCTTGTTCTTCTCGCTTTATGAAAGCTTCCCCTTCAACTTAATAATCCACTTATCCTTTATCGGTACACTATTTTTACCCTGCGCTTCGTGACGACTGTGCGGCTCCAACGCTACTTACGAAACCTATGCGCTGTCTCTTCAAACATATGCGAGTCACATTCTAACGAAGCGTTTGGCAGTTGGTTCTGCTTTCTGAAGGCTGGGTCTTATTCAGGGTGGGTACATTTCAGGAATCAGCAAAGTATAAATAACAAGGGCGAGCGCAATTGAAAAAAAATACATGATCAAAACTAAGCCTTAGGGTGCCAAGAAGCGCAGACATTTGACACACAAACAATGCAATCTTCTATTAAATTGATGAAACTTTGAAATCAGCCCAATCAGCATTGTTCCAAACACGAAGTTCATTCTAATGATTTTATTTGAAACATTTCTATTGACGTTATTAGCCCAGCATTGACCAAGGCAGGATAATTTTATGCGAACTTTTTAAAACTCTGATAAAACGTGGAGTAATGCAATTCAGACCGCTGTATTCTGATTTTCTGTCAAAAATATAATGAATTTAGTGGTTCTATAATCGCTGTCAAGTTAGTAACTGTCTTAAGAAAATTATAGTCAGAAACATGAGGTGGTCATTAAATGATCCTATCTTTTTCTAACTTATAACCGACGTTTTTGAAGTAAACAATTGTTACTCAACAATCACGCTTATCCTTTAAATCAAATTTATATTTCATTATTCAAGTATTTCAAACAGTACTCTAAGGCAGTAGTATTGACCAGTCTGTCCCCATGGCAAGATACAGTAACAAAATGAGTGAATACTTACCAGAATTCGATTTATATCATAAAATACGAGATACTTTTGAAGAGAATGAGAAGGAAAATAACATTTATTATTAGGGTGCAAGTGAAAATTAAGATACAAAGTAAAATGTTTATGTAAATAAAGCCTGTAACGTAATGTTGATGGGGACTTTCTTAGCCCACTCTTGGTACAGCACGTTATGGAAAATAGGTTTGCCAATGTAGGGTTAATACATTATATTTTATTGTGCGTTCTTAATATATTGGAGCTAATTGGAAATTGAAGTAAATCAACTTTTGATGAAGAGGTTAGGTACACAAGAAAAACGTCTTGTACGTTAAAAGGCCAAGGTAAGTGTAAGAGTAATCAGGCGCTGGACGCATGACCGGGGTGTCTGAGGTGCTAAGTGCTTTAGACATAATTACGATTTATAGTTCAAATTCTCTGCAAAAAGCTTTTGATGCGTCAATAGTGACCTGAAAAGTAATGAAAACCGCGGATTCAGGTTCAACCAAATCATAATTCACTATTTCAGAATGGCTCGCAAACGTTACGTCTTGTTATTAGTAACCTCGCGAAAATTCATTTATAGCACAATGATCCAAGCATTGCGGAGAAGGACTGTAACATGTAAGCTGCGAGAACAATATTTTCGTATAGTTTCTTGGTCTTAAAAGCGTTAATTTCCTAATAATCATAACCTACAATAAATAATTTTGAGATTCAGCTAAGTTAAGGTTCGGAAGTTACCTATACATCAGGGCAGGTTCCAGAAATGGAAATGTATTATATTGAATGGGAAATCAGGTGCACGGAGAAGGGTTTGGGGTCACGATATGATCAGGTCTAAAAAGTTCAAAATCTTTCTTCCACTCCTCCATACTTCCTTGAAATCATTTTAGCTCCACTTTTATTCAGAATTCCCCTCTGAAAGTGTATTGGGAGAAGTATATCGTGTTCAGCCGTATAGTATATTGATTTCTTGAATGTCGAAAGAAAAAAAATATCTTCAAAATTCCTCTCTCGCTTTATCAACCGTCTATTATTGGACCATGCATTGTGTGTTATAAGATCCTTCTTTTTAAACTTCCAGCATCAGACAACTCATTTTTTAAAATTAAATTTAACTTTTCTCAATGCACAGGTTTCCAGGATTCTTGTATTTTCCATTTTGACAAATAAAAGGAAGATATTCAATCACTCGAAAAGGACAGTATCAAAGCAAACTGCTGGAGTTTTATTACAACTTTCTTTGCAGATATTTATTTCAAATTCGATGCAAATGGGCGTGATTGAATACGTTCATACATCAAAAGGTCAATTTTAAAATACACAACGATTAAATGTAATGTAATAATAAATGGCACACTTAACTCAAACACGAAATTATTAAATTGAATAAGATTCAGAACATAAATAATTTTGCTTGGTAGAGATCATTGTTTTGAATTTAAATCTGAAAATACTCTCATTTAAAGAGACCAAATACATATTATTCAAATAAAAACACATTTTATTTATTGTTACCTATTACTCAATTACAGTACATAAAGGTAGACAATGAGAGAATATATAATACTTGTTTTATATAATCATACTACGTATCCTTCTGTGCCGTATTGAATAAATCTGCAATTTCCTCTCTCAAATTTGCAGTAAAATGAGATATCTAATTTATTACAATTCAAATTATCAGAACAATCTGTGTACATCCAACTAGAAGTCATATCGTAGCAACTTCATTTGCCATCACTTCTCTTAATCTCCCCTTCGATATTCCACGCCCTTGCCAGCGGGCAGACGAGATGCACGCAAGCAGCGGGCATTTACGCAAAAAGATTACCTATCGACCGGCATCTGCCTGCTCGTGCAGCGGCGGCTCGGCGGCGGTTCAAAAGGCCAACACGGGAGGCGCCCCAAACCCACCGCCCCTAGGGGCCGCCGCGCCCCTTCATTACTCGCGGATTTCGTCGCCGAAGGCGCTGGTGCCGAGGGGACGCACAGGGTGGGAAGGGAAGCCGGCAAGTAGAAGATGGTATCCCACAAGGTCCTCGGATGCGTTCTAGAAAAAAGATGGAACATCGTCGAAATTTTGCCTCGATGTAGCTTAAAACTCGTTATTAGAAGAACCGAAATAAGAATAACAAAGAGTGACATTATTTGACTATATTATAATTCATGTAGTTTAATTTTAAGTAGCCCAAGAATTCAATCACAGTTATTATATATAACTATTTTTGTTCTTTTGTAATACTAAGAACCACTGAAAGTTAAAATGTTAGCAATTCATATTTGATGTATTCGTATGAGTCTATTTTGAATTTAGACAAATGTTATTAGCAAACATTTTATCTTCATTTATCTGATGATCCATTCAAGATTGAGTTTAGTACACAAATGAAAAGGGTGACCCATAGAAAGTTTCATCACAATGGCTCATACAGAATGTAAACGCCAAACACACATTCAGACTATTTGTTTGTCCCAGTTTCACGTGTGCACATTACATGCCAGTCAAACATTAATAACGCGACTGTGATCATTGTTATATTTCCAAGTTCATGGTCGGCGTTCGCTCCAGATACCGCATCTCCCTTTACCACCCCCTTCAGTGTCGGTGCGAATTTTGCTCAACCTCCATTTCCACCGCCGCCGTCGGTATGACCAGCCCCCCCCCCCCCCTTTTCGCGCCCGCCGCCCCAGTCACCGCCTCGGGCGAAAGTTTTAATGGGTTGTGGCCACGCTCCGGAGCGCACGGGGGCGGCGGGGGCGGCGGCGGGGAAAAATAGCTAATTGAATGAGTCCATGAATATGTATCCGGGAACGGCGTGTAATGACTTCGGCGGGCGCTTGAGGCATGCCGCGCGATGCTCAGCCGGCCGGAGGCGGGCGAACGGGCCGGAAGAGACGGTCACGTAACGCGGGTTGCGTTTAGGCGCCTACTCCCAGAAATGTCACACACGCTGGGAGGGCTCATTTGCAAATGAAAGAGATTTTCCTTTGCGCTTGCCAAGTTCTCAGAGCTTATAGGATGCTGCATGGAAATGGTCGAAGGGAGCAAAGGGAAAATCAAAAGGTGATGGTTGTCAGTCAAGTCGTTGAGAAGTTGAAAGCGTTTGTTATTTTATATTTGAGGCGGTAGGGTGCAAACAATTGCGTTTGACATTTCACATTTTATCGAAAAATCAATGTGACATCATTCTTTTTACAAAACATGCAAATGTAATAAAGAACGAGTGTGCTGTCATTGCGGTTTGTTTTCTGCTCTTTAAACTTCTGGGAATAAATAGGGAATTCTCTTTTTCTTCATAAAACCAGTCTTCATTTTGTCCAGAATGTCAGATATTATTCTTTACACTCTAACACCTCATTTGTATTCCTATCACTGTTTCACAGACTCCCACGACGATATATCAATACAATACAATTCCAACTGGTGTAACAACGAAAACCTTTAATATCTGTTAGCAAGGTCAGTGAGTAATAAACGATTATTCTGATGCATTGATAATTATTCTACAATAAAATTCAATTGAAAATGTTGTTCATAGAATCGGAAAATATCATGCTTCTGAAAATAGCATACCTTTGCTATCAGAATCTTAAAACGCAAGCATTGTCTAGGTCTCTTTCATTTCATTCCATGAATATCTAACGTAAATTTAAAAGAAGACTCCTTCAATGTGTATAGTAGGTGCGTTTGTGTGAGTTACGTATGTATATAATTTTAGATTTATGCAGGGCTTCATAATTTTTTGGACTCTAAATAAAGGTCTAATCATATTTTAAACTTACTTCGTTGTACACTATTTATTTTTATTTGTTCCATGTATTTATAAAATAATTAAAAGTTCATTAAAATTGAAATATGAATAGTTTGACCATTCATTTATCTAATATTAGTATTGACTTCCTTGTTTGTGTGAAAACTTTGTGATATAACCTACAGTAAAATGCACTTGGTATAGTACCGCACCGTACTAACTAATCACTAAGCGCTAATTTTATTGTTATTCAAAAAAGTTTTGTCTGTTTTTAACGCTCACCTCTAATTTCAAATTTTGCTAATTTACATCAATATGCGTTTAAGAGAAAAAGTTTTTTCTTCTGAAAACATGAACTAAAAATGAAAGCTTAGGCTTATATTTGTTTCACAATATCGTTTATTTAGTCTGGTGTGGTTGGTTTTAAAGACCTAACATAAGTCATTAATAGAAATAATTGTTTTACCTTATTTATTCGATCACATTTCTTTGAAAGTGGGTGCATTTCTTTTTGATAAAAAGAAAATTCCTTGCAAGTTCTTACGCTACGATGAAAAGTCATGAAATTAGTAACAGTGTATTACACGCGCAACTTTTCTTGAACGATGACCTTGCTTCCCATTCTCTGGCACAATAAACAGTTGAAGGCAAAAGCTCGCAGCGAGTACTGATGACAACATTCGAAACACATCTTCATTGGCGCGAAAAAGAAACAATTTTTATGCATTTTTATTTTGATCATATTATTCCCATACTTTACAACATCAACACTATAATACATATTCTACGCATTATCGCAACTACAAGAAGAAACAGATTTATATTTTCCGCAACCTTTCTTATTTTTCAACGAGAAAACTCTGAAAACATTTTGAGTCCTGAAGGACTTGAAAGAAAAGCTCTTACCAAAAAAATCGAAAAGGAACAATGTTCAAAGAACGTGATGCCACCATTTGCAAGATGAGAAAAGAACAAAGTATGATCGTGGTTGTAATTACTCGTCTTTTTTCCGTACGTAATAAACGAAGTTTTGAAGGTTATCTGTAAAATGCATCCTTAGATAATCAAGAATAACTAATTTGTTTAATAGTATTAAAAATATTGCATTATACATTTTCGTATACGTTAATTACTAATTAATCAACATTACTAATTTCGTATACTAATTACTAATTATTAATTAATTATTGAAGCATTGAAATAATAGTACTGGTCTAGCTGAGTGATATTTATGGTTGTGCTTTTCTTACAATAACTCAAAATTATAAATAACAATAAATTCTATTAAGAAAGGGTCCATAAGATAAAGTCTGTTGTGATTGATTCGTACTCTCGTAAACAGGGAGAGTAGACTCAGTAAATCCGCCCAATAAGCAAAAATCAATATTTCAAAAGGGAAATTTAAATCTGCATTAAAATAATTGTACTAGAAGCTTTTTTTTAATTGTGACCCTATGAAAAACTTGATTAGTTTAATTTTTTATTTCTGAACATTATAGTTAATAATAATATTTATGTAAAAACGTTTACTTTTTGTAAAATGAGTTACAGCTTAATATTTTGAAATTAGTTATGACTATTCTTATGACTATAGCAGATGAGAGGAATACTTTTAGGTATAAAATAATTTTCCCACTTCTCCATTTATACTCTCCTTGCTCCGGTTAAAAATCTGAGCTTAAAAAATGCTTACATATACATGCTTATTCCCTATGGCTTAATGGAAAATTTTGACATTGAATCCGTTCTTCAAAACGATGACTGGTTTTAAATGGCGTTTTCTAAAATTAGCTCCAATGTGATATATTATATACTCATGTTGTCCACAACAAAGACGCAATGACTTTTAAAATACACCCTATACTAGAGGTTTAAAAACGAACATTACTCACTTCTCAAAGTATATTTGAACAAATTAACAAATGATTAATGCAAAATCATATATAATGTAAAAAACTAGAAAAAAACAGCTCACTGTCGTCGTTGTGACTGTTTTTTGAAAAGTTCGTCGTAATCTTAAAATCCGCCCAAAACCGCACATATTTTGATGTATTTTTGCCCGTTGGGTAGTAATCTGCGAAATCTGCGAGTAAGAGCCGATTTTTCAGCCCAAAAGGTGGAATTCCGCCAAATTTGGCTACCCTGCTTATAGTAATTTATTGCCAAACTTCTTTCATAAAAGAATTTCCTACTCTTTCTCTCAGACCTATGAAAAGATTCTGTGAATTTTCTGCGACTGAGATGCTTACAGAATGGGCATGATTATATGATAGATTCTGCATTGTTTGAAATATATTTGCAAAAGGATATTCCGTGATATTTTATTTAATGTACTCTGTTTTGTTTGGGCTTTTGAATTTTGTTTACTTTTTCACTTATTTTTAAAGGCGAACATAAATGTGTGAAGTTTCATTTAACAAAATAGTTTACAACAAAATCTGAGAAAAAACGTTTCACAGTTGATCTGCATCAATTAGTTTTGAATTTCTTCCATCATTTAAGATTGTTGAAACAACCGCGTCATTGACTTCAGTTATCAAAGACATTTGTGTGGATTTTCATAGAATTAATAAATGTTTTAAAGGGATAATTCAGACATCACTCGGTAAAATATATAAAATACTATTTTTAAAATACTCTACTACTAAAAATGTGTTGCTCTCCTGAATATAATATTTTGAAAGTTGAGTAAGAGAAGGGTGACTTGAGTCTCAGGTTCCCCAAAAAATTAATACGCTGTCATGATATTATTGGATCTCATAATTAAAACCGTTATAAATATTAATTTGCACGTTTTACTTTGAAAGAGAATAAACTACATTTTAGGTTTCAATTATTAAGATAATGTTTAAAAATTTACCTCGGTTTATTCCATATTGTGACAATTTGAGCATTTTTATTTCAGGCAAAGTAAACGGATATCCAAGTACGTGGTGTTTCAAATGGCCAGAACAAAAATCAATAAGAGTACAAGACAGCTTTCATTAAAACTGACACGTCTTTTTTTCGTTGTCTAAAGTTAAGTAAAAATGTAATTAACGAAATTAAATTAAATTTGTGAATTCCATTGAATATAAATGGTGTGACATGAATAGCGTGTACGTAGTTGTCAAGTTAAAATTGCACAGTCACATAACATACGAGTCACATACATGCTTCCAGTTGTTATCTATACATTAAATGTTATAATATTACTAAACAAATTAAGCCTATATGATATGATTTAATGTTACATTGTGTGAACTGTTACTCATCGTAATGAAAAATTATTAAAGGGCAGTAATAACCAGATAGAATGACGTGTTTACATGAAATAGAAAGAAACGAAAGTTGCCAAACATTCACACTTTTGATAATTTACAAAGTGCAGTTTAATCGTTCACGGAAGTGCAGTTCGTTATTTTTAACATCACGTTCACAAATGAGTTTGTAATACTTTACAAGCATTAAACAAGGTCATTAGAGTTGTATATCATACATGTTTAGAATAAAAGTCAAGTTAAGGTAATTTAAAGAATGAAAGCATAAGCTTCTGCGGCTGGAGTCAGTAGCCACTTGGCTGTCCTGGTGAAGCAGTGTCAGCGGCCGCCATTCTGCGACCTTCCTCAGGGCGAAATACGCGAAGTTGGTCAGCGCACAAGATAGATCTAGCGTCTTCTCCACCCGTTATCTGGTTGGCCGGGTCATCGGACAGTGCGGTGGAGCATCGGCCAATCAGGGATCGGCACCCCCGGGTGGGGTGGGAGAAGGCGCTCCGTCCGCTGTCGGACGTCATGGAGGAGCGGGGGCAGTGACCTGTCACAACCGGACGTCGTGGTAAAATATGTTTTCAGACTCTGTGAAGTCGTAGGTAAACCTTGCTTGGCCTTGACTTGTGGAGATTATGGTGAATTTCCTTGGCCTCTTTGGTCTTCGTCGGTCTTCTAATTCAAACAATGTTCACAAATCTCCGAATATTGTCCAGTGTTGAATAGCAGAAATACACAAAACGAAATTAATAATATTCGTTCAAATGTATACACGTGGGAAAATCTCACAGTATCATTAATTATAACCATTTCATTTGTACACATATACAATTTTACTTATAACAGTAGCATATAATAAAGTAACTTCTTCGAAGGGCTCAATGAGTAGTTTTGACGATGAGCGAAGGAAGATTCCTGACCCGAAAAAATCTTTCATTATAATCCGATGTAAACACAGTAGCACTTCAAGGTCACTAGCTGGACAGAGAATGGGACACTGTCATCCAATCGCGATCTTCGTTATGACTTACATTTTTGGTATTTGAGCTCCCTACCGAATACCAAGGCCTCATCTCCTTCCAGCGCATGACCTTGAAGTACCAGTTTGCTTAAATCGGTGTATAGATGATGATGATGAGATTTGCTGACCAAGATGGCCGAGGTGGAGAAGCGTGTGCCGACTTAGCGCATCTGTCGGAAGGGTCATGGTATCGTATCCCGTCGTTGGCATGGTTCTTGTCCCTTGTCTTTCATGTATGTGTGTTGTCGCGGAAGGCCTTGTGAGTCTGCCGACCACAGACCGGGGAGCCGACGTGTGTGAGTGTCAAGCTTAAAAACGTTACGTGTCCCCCATGAGAGACGTAGTGCGTGCCAGATGTGTATAGTCGATATCGGCATCGAAATCGAAAGCTGAGAAAAGCTCCAGGAGGAAACAAAAATGTAGCTGAGATTTCGTCGGCGATGGTAGAGGCGGTGCTCCGGGTAGAACGCGGCCGGGATAACGGGTGGCGGTCAGCGGCTCGGAGGTCGATACAGACTTTAAAATACCCCCACAACCGCCTCCCTGGCGCGCACGCCCGAACGCGCACAGCTCCCAGCTACCCCTCACCCTCCTCCACGCATCGGCGCGTCCACCGACTGGCCTTGGGACCCGTTGTCGCTTCTGTTTCAGCGTCTTGCTTGCTTCCTTCTTTGATTGCTATTGATTCCGGGCTGCGTCAACTGCTAAGGTTACTAGTCACGTAAGTGTAGTGAATGTTTTTCCTCGGACGATGGTGGTGATCTTTCCCCGCTGGATGGTGAGATCCGACGCCGACCTACCGCCGGCTAGCGGGGTTTTCTCCAACTAGATATCTTCATCCAACGGGGAATCCGGAACAAGCTAATCTCCCGGCATGCGTGGTAGTGTAGTTCATGTTAGTGTATGTGTGTAAGTAGGGGTGAGGATAGGACAAGGAAGAAGATGGAAAGATCGCGCGCGGTCCTTGGTCCGTTTGTTAGGGTTTAAGGAAATAAAAATCTTTTTTTTATATTCCAAGAGTTAGTATGGAGAATATTGACAATTTAGATATT
Organism: Gryllus longicercus; assembly: GCA_038098605.1. Classification (NCBI taxonomy): domain Eukaryota; kingdom Metazoa; phylum Arthropoda; class Insecta; order Orthoptera; family Gryllidae; genus Gryllus; species Gryllus longicercus. The sequence continues at coordinate 3,309,578 of JAZDUA010000139.1, forward strand.
GAACCCACCAAAAAAGGAATATGAATAAAAAAGTACCTCGTTTTTCTCAAATGAAAATAATATTCAACAGATTTAACAGCGGAATATAATTTGATCATTGAGAATGAAATAAAAACATGATTCAGTCATCTTTAAAGTTGTCTTACAAATCTCTAACGATTTAATTTTATAAATATCTGCGCATTTTCAAATTTCCGTTTGTAGGGCATTCACCTGGAGACCACGGAAATCTACCAATCAGAGAAGCCGGCCGCTAGAATTTTTCACCAAACATTGACTGATTTCGACCTAGCTATCTGGATGGAGTTGAACGTTCTGCCACTGCCGGGCCCTAGGACCTCCCGGTCGGAGGCACTGCAGTGACATCAATTTTGCCCCCGAGCCACCTCTCTAGGTCTCCAATCTTTGCATTAAAAGTTAGATACTTGGAGCGCAGTCAAGGGCAAACCCTAGAATAATTGCAAAATAATAAAGAAATACATTATATATTTAAAAACAAATACTCTATATATTTCGCAATATATAACACACAATTTCTGGAAGTTCGTGTTGTACTTTCAATTTTAGTGGGTGGTGTCATGCTGAAATGAGTTGTGACACATCACCATTTTGATAATAAAAATTATATTAAATCGTGTCATAAAGGTTCAACAATTGACGTTCACGATACTATAAATATCATTAACTACAAAAGAAGTAAAATAATGTTGAATCGACTAGATTTTGTTATTAAAATGACCCTTTCATATCAATCAGAGCTTAGTCGTATATCAGCCATTTCGACTTTAAATTAAAATGGTTATCCATGAGCAAAACCGACGTATTCTAGTTACTTTATGTAGGCCCATACAAGGACAACCAAGTAAGGTAGAGATTGATTTAAGTTTCTGTAAAATGTTACGTGTACGTAAAAATGTGTACAAGACAAGACAAGAAGTTTGATGGGTGGCTTACAAAAATATCATACAAAGTTTTGATTAGAGGTACTTTGGTAATAACAGATACCTAGTTATATACAAAAATGAAAGTGAACCAAGTAGTTGTATAATTAAACCGCACTTAATTATAGTTCCCACTAGTTAAAAAATAGAATGTACAAAATGTACATGTTTAATTATGAAGGAACACACTTTAAATGAAATAACATATTTAACTATGAGTAACATTGGAGGAACCTATTAGTTTTGATTTATCAATATAAGGACAAAATCATGTTTTTTGAAGAACTCTATTAATTAAACTCCTGCAAGCAATATTCCGAGATCGAATTTTGCTAAAATTATGATAATGATAAAATTTTAGGATTAGATTTAGAATAATATTTCTAGTGTAAAATTGAAATACATGCCCCATCAATTATGGTAAGCATATTTACATTTATATAATTGTGGAGGCTAAAAAGGAGAACACGTTCTTCCAAATCTTTGATTAATATGAATTTCAAACTAGGTTCGTAACAAGCTCATCCATTAACTGGAACATAATTTACAATTATTTTTCGTACATCCATTTATACATTGTTTACTTAACTGGCCCCGTCGAGTTATGCATGATTTTAGCTATCGTTGTTAGAATATTTAAACCCAAACCGTTCCAATTCTTCAAACATATCTGCACATCGTTCACCCGGTTTGAAGTGGAAATTATGCGTATGTTTGGAAGTGCTTTTAAGGAAAAAGTGTAATACAGTGAAAAAGTGTAATAATTACTTGACTTACAAGTGACTAAAAGAGATCAGAATGTGAACACAAGTTAATTTTTCATAGCAAGTTACTTTAGTTGATTTTATGAGCACGGTAGCGCGATTATATAATTACTAACCAGCATAAAATAGTCTTTCAGCAACGTTTTAATATATTTTATCGTATCAGATCATCTTTATATTATTCATATTTTAACTGTATGCATATTACCATTGTGTTGACTTAGTAGCAGTTCCCTTTATAAAAAGAGTATAATAAAGAGACAAGTTATATATTGGAGGAAGATTTATTATATTGTATATATTAATGAGCCGTTTAATCTACTCCGAACAAGCAAATAATGTCTACTTATTAAAGAGTTTGATAAGGTAAAAATATCCTAGAAATATTTTTATCTCATAATAGTAGATACGTTTGCACAGGTGAGAGATACAATTTCAACTATCTAAAAGCATCATAAAAATAAAATTGAATATTAACACGTCATTAAAGAGTATGTAACGAAAATAGGAAAATGAGAATAGTATTTCTGATTTCAAGAAGGAGTAGCAATAGCACCATCATCTTTAATTTTCTTAGTTTTTCCAAGTTACGTGTTTTTAGAGGAAAGTTCGCTCTTGAGACCCTCGAAAGTAATTCAAGTACAGAAAAAGTTAATTACGCCGGAAACTCTTATTATGTCAGTAAATAACCTCCTTCAACAAAAACATGTTCTAGCACGCATTCTTGAAAAAGATAACGAAGAAAATTAAGACTTTCCGCCTCTACCCTTAAAAATAACTTCAATCTATTGATTAAAAATCCATAAAATGTTTATCGGTTTGTTGTTATGAAAATGTATTATATTTTATAACATATATAAGTCTACAAGATTGCATGTTAAAAAATGGATTTAGTCCTTAAATTATATTATATTATTACTAAGTTAGAAGAGTTACTTTTTTGTTAACTGGTTTTTCAATTTGATAGAATATTGAGAGGAAGATTTTGTTAATTTTATGCGAAAACATATTTTAAAGCAGATAAAAATTCCAATAATCCCTTTTGAATTATGTAAACACGTTACGATTACATGTAAAAGCAAGTTTATATTTGGTATTCACTTAGTATCTTCTGCAAGGCATTTGTTAACGAAAAACGACCTAATAGGCTCATTTCAATAATTGTAAAAAACACACACAAAACCCTTCGAATTCTTCCTCCGTAATGAGTCCCAAGTATTAATTACTATTTTATAATTATGTATGTACACAATGGGGTGGTTTGGCTTTTACTGTTAATTTTCACTCTCTTGCTACAGAGTAAAGAGAAATTTACTACTGCTGCGCTAAAACACGGCGAATTGTTGACAGAAAAACACTTGTTTTCTTGAAAATGGAGCCCTGGTAACGAAAAAATAGATAAATCCAGTTGCTAAATTTAGAAAAAATCCTCTAACTTTTGGTGCAGCCAGAATCCATGTTTTGTGGGTCCTTGATATCGAAAAATCGAATGACGACAAAATGCCTGTCTCTCCGTTTATCCGTCTGTCCGTCTGTTCGTCTGTGAACATCGCTAGTGGCTAAACCGTTTAGCAAATTTTCTCCAAAATTGACATTCTGCAATCAATCAGGCTGGTGTCACGGCCCCCTGAATTTGAAACCGATATTTTAATGTTGGGAGCTACTTTACATAATGCTCCAGAGACATTTTCAAAATTGTCAAGAAAAATGGTTCTACGTTTTTGTTTTACTAAATTCTGTTTTTGAATAGTATGAAGAACGTTTAGGAGAAGAGCGCAGGTCTCATGTTCATTGAAGACCCTGATTTTTCTAAAAATTGCAAAAGTTGAACATTTTTTTCGGAGTCAAACTAAAATATTAAATATAGAGATTTTTCTCTTAATGAAATATGTTCCTTAAAAATAGGTTTTGAAATAAGGTCATTTTTCGAAAATTTTAGTACTTCGTAGTATTTAGGTAATTTTCGCATAATGTGTGCGTGAAAATACGAGCGAGAAAGAACATTTTTAGCACCTCATTTTTAGTTTTTTTATTGCTAAAATTGTGTAGTACTGTGTTTGTAATGCAGTACGTCGAACTAATGTTAATATGACATATTACATTTAAAATTCTTTGAAACTTGGATCTCCTTCTTTCAGAAATCCAATTTAATTTCGATGACGTGAGCTAGTGGAAGTTCCTTTCTTCTGCAGCTCTGGCTTGCTCTACAATATCCCGCGCCAACCAAGTCCCGCAGAGGGCACGAGTCCAGGAGCATCGCCCTAACCTTCCCTGCTTAATGAAAGTGTCACCCTCGGCGCTTAACTCCAAATTTGTATTAAGCTCCGTCTTTTTTTCCCTCGGTCCTGCGCCCTTCGCACGTGTCGCGTGTTTCGCCTACGAACCTCGTTACTCGCGTGCCCAGGGGAAGGAGGTTTTTACTTCGTTTATCATCGGCCAGACGCGACCTTTACAGGCCGTCCTTGCTGCTTCATCACGGCAAACGAACAATTTTATGAAGGCATTCACCCGTGCCTCTGAAGAGCTAATTATTCGAGAGTGTGGTCCATTAGAGACTGCTGCCCGTGCCATTGCCCGCTACCGACTCTGCCTCATGTTTGCTTCGGATTCGCCCTGCAGTCATACAACGAACGCTGGGAGTGAATACTGTACAAAATCGTAATGCAGCAGCTGCTTACAATGCGGATAGCCAGAGCGAAAGAGTTGAAAGAGCGCAATTCATCTCCTAGTACTGTTCGTTTCAATTATTAACGAGTGCGTTCAGAAAAGTTCCATTAGAGTAGAGCGCCCATGGGAGTGTTTATAAGAGAGCGGTAGCAGATAGACTGAGGGCGTGTTCTAGCGTAGTGCCCATTAAATGAGAGCGTATTTGATTGTCCTCGCTGCTGAAGGACCAAGCAAACAGCACTCCGCGACCTGTACAACAGCTATCGAGAGAGAGCGTGAGTGGATTAGAATTCGAAACAAGTCAAGTTTTGTTTACAAAGACAAACACTTCGTATAAAATAAAACGAATATTATTTTGTAAGTAATAACTATATTTCTTAGATTAAAATGTAGTAGAGTAGCTACTAAGCAAGACAAATTTGTAATCATAAGATACTTGTAAGAGAAACAAAGTTGTAACACTTTTAATAAAAAAATCATCCGTAAAACAATACTCATCGAACATTTTAACCACCTTTCTTTTGTGAATCAAATTTAAAAAGAGTTATTACTCTGGTTATTACTTACAAAATAATATTCCTTTATATTTTATAAGTGTTTGTCTTTGTAAACAAAACTCGACTAGTTTCGAATTCTAATCCACTCACATTGAATTAACCACTATTAGATTAATCTAATGCAAAAGTGGAATAAATGTACATATTATATAGTTTTCTGAAACCATCATACATAAAACCTTATAACTGACAAGTGAATGAAACTATATTTTGTCGCTTGTTATTATAAACTGGTCTTATGGTATAAACATTAAATTTTAATAAAACCATAAAATATAATTAACCCTTATCGGCTGTCATTGGTTTATTATTGCATTGTGTGATTTATACTAGATATTTTGAAAACATTCAATTCTTTGAGAAAGCATATGTGCGTAAGGTTGTTTTTAGAGAAGCAAATATAGCAAGTTTTCTAAGTTTGAAGAGTGTTTTTAAATTCGAAAATTTTTGCGAGTATTTAAGTGGTAAGTCTAGCAATAAACTGACACATATGGGTTTTCTATTTCCCGTTTAGTGAATATGTCTAACTTTTCTAAGTTTTTTACATCTACACTTCACACATATACAATTTTCGAATTGTATCGTTGCTGCTCGAACTTGTAACATATACCCCAATATTCCGAACCATTTTTAATCAATTGTTGTGATTTGGATTGTAATTGATGTGACTTGAGTTTTTCTACATAAATTCATTCTTTATTTAAGCTATTTAAATGGCGTCATGCACTCTTTTTTTTAAAAAATAATAATTTTTTTTTGTATTGACACTCAGAGGACGAAAAGTTTCGTTATGTCGCGCATTCCCGCTAGTTTTATTTAACTACCCTTCTATTGAACTATTCCAAAACATATATTTTTACTTATTATTTATTTTACTTATCTTCTTAATAGTAGTCTTAATTCTACGGTAGATAACCGCTATCTCCGGAGAGTTTTTCAGCACTCTCCAAATAAGAAGAGGTTATCAGGAAGGAGATGACAACAGGAAATATATCCTGTTAGGAATGTATTTCACAAAAATGTACTCAGCATTGTTAGCTAACATTGTTGAAGATTACAGTAGTGCGACAATTCATCAGGATAACGCGCAGACATCCATTTTACGTTGTAAACCAGTCGTAACATCGCGGAGTGCGGATCGCAACAAATGTGTTGAGCAGGCTTGAAATGAAAACCGGACATCGCTTGCGTGCGTCACTGCTGCAAAATCTATGGAAATCAATCGGGCACAGACAGGTTGTCGACGGTCACAATTAAACACTCAATGACGTTAGTGGCGATTGTATGTAGTATCCTTGCAATGATTTGTAAAGGGAAGCTAACATGTAGTCTGCAAAGATTTTGTATGCTGTGTACCTCGATTGATAAAATCATCATGATACGTTTCAAAATAATGATGTAAGTAATTTGAAAAATGTTTGAAGAAACATTTATTTTCTAAAACGTTATCTCGACTTAATCTCAATCTGATCTATTATTTTTCCTACTAGCTTTTAACTAATTAATAAGTATTTATTTCCATAATTTGATTAGTACTTAGTATATTAATGTATAAATGTTTCTACGTATCAAACGTACCAACACGCTGGTGGTCTAATATCTCAGGAAATATTTAAATCACTTGCAACATTTTCGGTTTTCAAATACTCCTTCACCCTTATGGAAAAGGTTGCCTGACGAGATTACTACACAGATACAACGTCAAATAAATAAATAGTATCTAATAAATAAATAAAAATAAAATAAAATGAATGTTTTTATTGATGGCGATGCGCATGCGTAAATTCGACTCATGCGGCTGTGTAAAATCAAACTCTGTAAAGTTTCATGTTCTCTATGGTCATAACTAAATACATGCTAAATAGTTTTTAAAACCAATAAATACGTGGTTTCAACATCAATATTCGCCGCTAGAGTATGTTTTGCGAATGTTGAAAAAAAGTCATGTTGAAATATTCTAGACGTTTCACAGTTTTAATAGGTTAATAGACTAATTTAATTAATCCTCAATTGCAGGCTTGTTTTTGAAGAACATTTATTTCCATATAAAAGAGCTGATGTAATACCTTTTTTAATTATATATTCTGCCGTTGAAATCGAATGATTTTGTTGAAGGAAGACATTTCCAGTCTAGTAATACATTTACTTTTAACTTTTTTGATATAAGTTTCAAATACGTATACAAACGACAAATTTCAAAGAGTTTCGTACAAAGAAATTTTATGACATATTTTAATAATGTACTACGGTCAAAGAATTCGTTAATTAAGCAGTATTTAATAAAATTGTAATAAGTAATCTGGGAGGAAACAATTCAAATCAATGATTACAATATATACAAAAGATAAAGGGCCTCTATCGTGAATGAGAGTTTAATTCAACCCCTGGTAGGCAAATTAAACGATGGCATCTTTTGAAAAAAACAATCTGCAAAATTCCTTACCTTTATAAACCTCTACAGTCTCTACGTACCAAAAAAACGAGAAACCTAAAATATCTCCGAAACGAAGAAAAAATGTTCATGAAAGCCGGGCTGTCCTTTGTGTTGCTCAGGAGTGTGGTATCAAAGGAGTCCTTCAAACACACGATGCTTGAGTCTGCGTTCGTCTGCCCACGAAAAAGTAAGGCTACCACTCTTAAGCCCCTTCCAGCCTTTGGCATCATGGCAGGAAATAAAAACGACAAATTTATCTCATAGTGGAGAGTTGAAAAGGACTCTTGTCGGGTGCGCAAGTGCTATATATTAACTACGAAATAACGTACTTTAAAAGCTCTCAGATATTGATGGAGAATAGAACTAGTGAATAATTACGGTTTACAAACATGCAGCAAATGAATCTCTAGAAGTATGTCATAACTTCCCACTGGCAGCATGAAGTGCTAATTAAGTAGATAACCTAAGTAAGCACAGAGATGCATGCTAGAAATGTGATTTTGCTATCAAGGCATGACTTAGATAAAAAGTTTTTTCAAGACAACACTGTCGTTATCAAGGTCAAATATCAGTATTTATGAAATAACAAACTGAAATATAAGAAATGAAATAGCTTATAGTATAGAACTTATGCACCACTTTATATACTAACAAATAAGGATACCTTACAATGAATGTAACACATTTCATGGACATATAGAGCGGTTATAGATGAACCCTTTTTGCCAATGAACATAAGATGGGAAATGTTTTATATCCAAGTTATACACACGATGTAACAGTAAAATTGTGTATCTTAAATGAAAATTAAGTTTACAGAAATAATGTAGAATTATTTTAGACATCTTCATACTGAAATACGTATGGCCTGATTCGTTATTCATTCCCTACAACTTTATGCCAGGTAATTTCATCTTCTAATGAACATACTCTCATTACCCGTATTTTCCAAGTAAATAGGTGATTTTTGATTTGATGTGGGACATTTTTTTACCACTTATACCCCTTTCCAACCCTGCCTTCACAATTGTTTAGGTGTAGCTATGGTTGCGTAGGCTTCCGCGGCTGGAGTTTGTGTTGTCTAGGCTATCCGGGACGAGCGCGTCACTGACATGGTGGCTAACGTTTCGGTCAGCGTATTGTGGCCTTCTTCAGAGCGTACTGCTGATGTAGCTATAGTCCCAACCAACACAATTGTGCAGGTTTGGATTTTTGTGTGATTTTTCATAAACGCGTTCTTTCTTCGTGGTCAGACCGGAACACATCGTTTGTGTTGGATGTTGAAAATCTGTTGTAAAGGCTTTATACTTATACGGATATGTGTTACGCGGTAGAAAGATTTTACTTTTGAGAAAGACAGACTAAGAAAATCTCTCAGGACTATAGGACAAACATTTTTTCAAAAGTGTTGCTCAGAAAGTGATATGAAATGCAATGTGTAATATACCGTTAACATCTCATATTATTTCCCTGCTTGGTGTGGTAAATGCCCTAAAAATTTGCAACATTTATTTTAAATCACGTATAACGGTATTATGAATTTTATTGTGGGATATGTTCTGCTGGTTGAGAATAAGTTTACGGATTTTAGGATTTTTATTATTAAAGAAACATAAAATGCAAAAAAAAATTAAGCTTTATATAAATTATCAATATTTTCTCTCATTTTGCCATCGGTCCACAGACCATTGGTTAGGACTTCTGTTCTAAGGCATGTTTACAGGTACATGAACAAGGTTTCCTTCCCAACGATTTTTTGGTGGAATTTAGAATGTTCTACCAACTGACGAGACGCTGTCGGCTAGATTTTTTTTTCAGACGGTAAAGTTTACATATATAAAGGGGCTTGTGAAAAATTAGTTTTAGTAATTTATAATAATATCCTGGACTCGACGTATCATATGTAGAATGGTTGATGAATGATTTTATGACAAAAATGACATTACAATACAAAATGATAAAGCAAAGAAGAAACGGGTCGTTGATGAAGGGGGGGGGGGAAATCCAGAAACCATGCCGCTCTAAGAGTCTGCATTTTCACCAGAACTTAATTTCTAGTGTCCTGATGTGGAAACCACTGTGTGTACTCAAAATATGTATGTATTTTTCTATATTTATGTATTTTTCTGAAGAACCCTTCATGGGTATCCTTAGCAGTAGTTAGTTCCAAACATTATTGTCCTCATACAGTGTTCATGTACATAGAAACATGGTTCAAAAACGTTATGTAAATCATGTAACCTTAAACACCTTGAAAGATATCTTGTCAAAGAAGGATAATAATTTTTTTTAAGAAGCCACCAAGGCGGATACTTCGCTTCACGTCGTACCTATAAGCAGATCCGGTGCAAAACAGGAGGGCCAAGGGGGAAGGGCACGTGGGAAGGCGTGGCCCGGCGGCGCGGACGGCAGGTAGCGGGGGCGGGGCCCGACGACAGCAGCGCTGCGGGTGGCAGAGCACCCTCCACCCGAACGGCGCGAGTGGCGTGGGTGGGGGTGAGGGGGAGCCCGACTTTGTGATGACTTGACGCCACCGCCAGAGCGCCCTGCGAGAGCCTCTCGCGCCTTTTAATTAGTGTCGGCGGCAAAAAGCGACTGCAAGGGGAGAAGAGGCGACGGCGGCGGCGGCGGCGGCGACGATGGCGGCGGCGGCGGCGAGTGCGGTGTCGATGGCGGCGATGGCGGCGGAGGCGGCAGCGGCGGCGGCGGCAGCGGCAGCGACAGCGGCGGTGGAGGCGGAGGCGAAATGGATGCTGGTGTAGACGCGTGAGCGACTGGGAAGTGTAGAGGACGGGCAGAAAGAGAAAGAGAATCGTGCAGAGCGCCAAGTGTCGTTGGGAGTGGAGTGTAAATGGGCCGGGAGAGAGCGAAAGTTAGTGACATAACAATTTCCTAGTAGGGCAATACGCGAAAAGGAAGAAATTGGTTCTAACATACTAATTGCTAGACTAGGCTGTGTATAAAGCTACAGAACGAAATGAGGCCCGGAAATCTCTAGCTAATTTACGTGTTGATTCACCGTCAAATGTGTTGCTTCGTATATATTCTACAAAATTAAAGAAATCAAATTTGCATTAAAATGATCGTTGCGAGTTTCCTTTGCTTCTCACACGGAATGTATCAGAAAAAAGGCGATAAATTATATTTTAAACAAAATGTGGTTACCGCCATTCAGTTAATTTGAAAATGAAAATGGAGTGCAGAATGTACATTATTGAATGAGAAAATAATTATTCAATAAAATTATCAAAAGTTAAGAGATATCGACTTAAATTGATCAATTATGAGTATTTGAATGTATCAAATTGCATTAAACAAAACATTACTTCAAAAAATAAAGTAAGTAAAGGTTATTTAAATTAATGTTGTTTAAACTAGAATTTATTAGAATAAACTGGTTCACATTGTGAACTGTTGTAGATATCATACCCTCAATCGTAGCAATTAACAAGTAGAATTCAGAAAAAAATTAGTGTACAAAATTATGACGTATTTGGAATCAACAAGCAGAAGTTTTATTGTTCTGACGGCAGAATACGTTACTAATTGTAAAAAGCTTTGAGAAAAAAATAGCAGCATCGCCATACAAGGCAAAATAAAATATCGTATTAACCCTGAAAAATAATAAAATTTGAAAAGTATTCTCAAACGTGAAACAAAACTATGAAAATAATTTTATTCTCATTGGACGAATACAGTGTATTTTGTGTATTTAGCTTCGTACAAAGAATACTTTTGTAGATTTAACGAAGCGTGAACCATCCTTTTTCACATTTTGCTATTTTAATCACACTCTTTCAGTTTGGATTTCGTGTAGCTCATCTTTTACCAAACCTACAGACGAGAATATTGCTAACGTAATACATTTCGTGCTTGGAACTCAATATACATAATGATAGTGATAGATGCTGATCAAATATTTGAATTCCTGCCAGGAAGAATGAATATTTTCGGAATATTTTAAGTTATACATTATTTTAATTGTGTCATTGTAATATCAATAAAAAAATTGAAACAAATTTGGCAATATTAAAAACATTTAAAAATCGAAATATTTTCTATTTCTATTGAATATCAAAGACAGTGCCACAACACTTACAAACGCTTTTGACCGAAACGAAGCTGAGCTATTTATCGATATTGAAAGTGATTCGGAAATTCACGAAAAACTCTGTTGGCAGTTGAATGTATGTTTTTAAACCTTTAATCCTACTTGCTTAAGAAATTGAATTGAAAATTTTGATAAATAACAACAAGCCGCTTTTGTGTCCCTACACAATCTGTAAAAGATGCAATACATCTGATTTACACAAGTACGAGTGGATCACGCGTTACTTTGAAACTGTACGTCCTATACTCTTGAAATTTGGGTGTGACGCTCCCCTGGCCTACAGACGAGAAAAGATCTTTATCAAATAAAATTTACTGAATGAGACATCCCTGGATCTCGCGTTGCATTTGAAGAAGCGAGGAGAACTCCTTCTCCCTTTTCATACACCGCGGCCCCGGGCGAAATCAGAGATGACCGACATGGCTGATTCTCTGTAGAATTGATACATTGATTGATTAGTGATTCCGTGTAACGCTTGCTTTTATTGTGCGAAGTGAGGGCATTTTCCCCTGCTGGAATGCGAGATCCGCTGCCGACGGCTTGCGAAGATTTTCCTCAAATGGAAATCTCCCAGCGTGGCACCGCCCTGCCGGGACCGAACCGCGTGGCACCGCCCCGACAAGTATGGTAGTGTAGTGCATATGGGTTTACGGGTGTGTAATAAGGAGCGATGATAGGACGAGGAAGAAGAAGGAAAGATCCTGCGCAGATCGTTTGATAGGAGAAACCACAAAAAACTATAGACCAGAACAGCCAGCCACTAGAATTTTCCTCCTGACAGAGGCAGAAATGAAGAACTGAGTCCAAAGACTTAAACGCACAGCTCTAAGATTCTGCGTTTGTTAATAAAACTTAGCAACTGACGCACAAGTCCACAACTTCATGGTGTAATACAGAGTGTGCGATCTACCATACAAAGTGAACATTTGCCAATGAGCGTTGCAGGCTTTTAAATAAGAAAACATCTCAGAGTACTTGATATTGTTGTAAGCAAATGAGGAACTTCGTTATTTTTCTTTCCCTCCACGCAGAGACATATCCCAGGAGTGATCGAATAATTCTTTTAACGTAAAAATCCTTCCAAAATAATAGAAAGACAATCATCCCCCTTGCTTCAAAAGGCCATTCCCCAAATGTCCTGAATATGAGTCACGGTTGGAGCGAGCTCCCTCGCGGCACGTGGTGATGTATGCAGACGCGGCGGCTGGGGACGCGGATGGCCTCCCGCCGGCGAATGCCCTGCACGTCGAGGGACGCGGTCACCTCCCCGGCATGCACTGCGTGCAAACATGGCAGCCCCGGGGGCCACGCGCGTGACAGGTGCCCCTCGAGACCCAGTGGCGGCCCCCGCGCCGCCCCTGCGCCGCTGCCGAACTCTTGCTTGCATTCTTTTTAGAATGGCTAAACAATACGTGTATATCTTTTCACATTTGTAATACGCTTACACCAAATGTGATTTACACATAAACATTTCATTTAATCATGTTATATATTTTATGTTGTTTCGTATGCGAGTATCAAACTAATTTTCTTATGACCGTACATATTTCTGCTAAAGGATAAACAGAAAAGAAATAACATGACATAAAAGCCATTTCAAATGCAATTTTCCAATTATCAGTCAAATTAATATTTACATCGCGGGCATTTTTATACATTATTGAATTCGAGAGGTCAAGAGATTGAAACTATTTCCTAAGTATTTTTTTAACTCAAAACGTTTTTGGGAAAATGAGCTCAAATTATGCATTTTCCCAAATGCTCAAACGACATTTTCTGAAGTACGGCTTCAAATAGTTAAATGAACATTTTCATACGGATCTATTTTAACTCTGTTGTAATATTGAACACATATTTCACTCCCACTATTAGGAAATCTACAAACTGAGAAAATGTGAAATAAGTCCCTTCGTCTTCGATAGATAACAGCACGGATGAGGATAGGGGAATACCGAAAAATTAGCCTAAGGAGGTTAGAAAACTTACATGAGCGGGTAAGTCTGTGCCATTCTGTAACATGACTAGTTTTTTTTTGCGTTCACTTAACTACATGATTTTTGCTCTTTTATGACTTCTGTATTTTAGTTGTGGAGTTTTAAATGCACGAGTGAAATAATACAGGTGTAATTTACGTGGAATTAATGAATATATTCAAAAAAGGAAAATAATTAAATATTCTCATTATATCTACATTTGTAATATTAATCTATAATAATATATGTACAATTGACGCGTTCGAACGTAAGTTATAATAAATCCTCAATGGACAATTCATGTTTCAAAAGAAAAAAGTTTTCAAGCGCATTCCTGGTCCATATAATACGCAAACACACTCACATCGATATTTTGACGGTATTCAACCCTCAATTGTTACCAGAAACAGTGTTTCCAACAGTAGAAAACCAATTACTAACTATTTTTCACAATGAAACTCGAAGAGCAACATCCACGACATTCAACCAAAAAATACGATGTTTTAAAACGGTCACGCCCCCTTCCATACTATTTAAACTTAAAAATTAAAACAAAGTATTTACAGATGGCATATTAAGATGAAACCTGGCTTGTTTAATACTAAAACTATAAAGAAATTAATGATTAAAAAAGTAAAAAATATATTTTCATCATTTTTTCCCGTTCTGGCTTCCCTTAAGGATGTTATTTTAACAGACGAGTAAAGATTGAATCAGATATCTTAATGTCATTTTAGGGGTAATTACAGGTAGTGGCAATGAGATCTGTGAGCCACGGCTTATCAGGGATGAACCCGAGATCAGAGATGATGGAGTAGACAGGAACAGTGAACGTGCAGTGAAAATGATCTATTACGAAATCATGTCAAAGTAAGAGTGTCGAGGAGAGAACTCGAAATGGCCAAAAGCAGGAAGAACGTAGGACGGGGTTGGTGGCAGTCACACCTGAGTGCGGGTTACGGCCCTATCCCCAAACAGTGCCAGCCGTGCCGCCGCATCACGGGCGGGCGTAGAAATGGCCGCACGGGAGGACTGACAGCCATCAAAATGGTGGCGCGGGAACGGCGGGGGGGTTGGGGTGGTCGGGGGGGGGCGTGTCTCGGCAGCGCTCAGCTGTCTCTCCATTATCACGGGCGGTTGCGCCATCGCCGGCGGCGCAAGAGATAGACCGCCGTTGTTTCGGCGTGCGCGCCGCCGCCCGATGGCCGCCGCCAATGACTGTCCGATTGATTGATTGCAGGGACGTGCCACCGAAGTACTCTTCCCCCCCGCCCCCCGTCGCCCCGGCGCTGCCACCCGTGCGTGCCAGCCAGTTAGGGCCGGATTCGAGTCGAGGTTCGGTCGGCACGCCCGCCCGACGTGTGGACGGCGGGGGCGGCGGGAGTGGCGGGGGCGGCGGGGGCGGCGGGGGCGGCGGGGGCGGCGGGGGCGGCGGCGGGGGCGGGGGCGGCGGGGGCGGAGGTGTGGCGGACGAGGAGGGCCGCGTAGATTCCTCGCTTGGCGCGATCAGTACCTCCCCTACATCCTTGCACGAGGAATGAGAATGCGGTCCATGACGAGAATGCTTTCGATGTTATGTTCCAACATTGCAGGTCGTTTAATTTTCTCGTGTAGTCCGCGGAAAAAAATGGTAAAACTCAAATAATCATTGAGATAAAAACTGGCATTTCATGAAGTAATGTGGCTCTACATAAACTGGGATCTTGTAAAAAGTTGTGTTTTAATGAACTGTTATTATCTCATGATCAGAAACGGCGAATTAAAATAAATCAATGTATTAAAATAATTGTTTATCCAATGGAAAAAATATGAAGTATGCACTAAAATGCATCAAGTTCATTTAAATGTTGTTTGTAATTGTGTTAAATCAAGATATTTTAACGTCACCTAGGTACAAAATGATTGTCAAAATATTGTGCTTTTGAAAAACGGTGAAGTAAATATTGAGTTCTGTGTACAAATATTTTTAACTCAACGTAAACATTCAACGGATGGATACAAATTTCTTATTTCTGGCCGTATATTGTTTACTTACTTACAAAAGAGAAAGTATTATAATGCTGCAACGAAAAGAGGCAATTTTTCATCAGAAAACTCATAATGTAAGGTCCTAATATCGAAAATGGGATAACTCTTGTTCCTACGTACAGTAAATTACTTTCTCTAACACGTTGTGTAATAAAAATTCACGGTTTGTTTCACGAAATTGGTTGCCGTCAAAATGACAGTCTGTGCGTCAATCCGACCGTTTATGAACAGGCTTGCGGTTTAAGTGTAGGCAATTTGTCATGAAATTGATATTTCACGGTCTATTTAGCTGATTTGCGGTCCCTTCCATTTTTCCCGTTGGTTGGGGCTTCAATTTTGTTAAAAATGGCACAGATTTTTTTTTCTTAAAATGATTTCAGGTATAGCAAAGTACGCTGGTAAAAAAAGACTCAAATATGAATTTCCTTGAATTATCTGACTTTTCCTAAATTGCAAAGTTTTTAATTTTTATGGCGTTTTCCTACAATTACAATATTAAATATAGACCTGTTTTCTTAATAATATTCATTCTTCAGAACTAGATCTTTAAGTGAGGTCATGTTCATTTTTTTAAAATGATGTAATTCAATGAATTAATGTAATTCAAAAAATTTAAAGACATTATATATTAGAATTGGGAGAGTAAAGAGACTCTTAATGCAAGCATTGTGTTGTACGCGCGCGCTAGAATAATTTCTGCACCAAAGGCACTTTCATTTTTCGACATTTCTTGCTTACTTTCTAGCGACACAATGTTAATTAACTAAAAAACAATTTTTATTTTTTATACTGAATCAATTAATAGATGTCGCGGGTAGAGAGAAGTATATTATTTTACCGCATCTACTTTGTACATGTAAGTAACCCGAACACTAAACTTCAGCGCAGTGTATTCTACTTCATAAAACACGGCACGGGTTAATCAAGACGGAGGAGCAACTCGAAGTACAAAGGCAAACAAATCAGCCAATATCTAGCCCGGAGCAAGAAGTCCCGCCTTGCAGACGCAAAAAGCCGTCGGCAGCCGCCGGGCAAGGCGGGCGGCCCGAGAGGTCAGCGCGCAGCCTGCAGCCGCCGCGCCGGCGGAGGCGCGTTTGAAAAATAATTCAGCCGATAAAACGTAATATTAGCGCGGGTGCGGGATTCATCAATCATCGGGCCCCGCAGTTCCCCGCCCCGCCGCGCGGCGCGCCCCCGTCTCCGCTCCGGCAGCCGGCGGCGGCCGGCGGCCCGGCTTCGAGAAGCGGGTGACGGCTATCCCTCAACCCCACCCTCCTTCTCAGACTCCTGCCCCTTCCTTGCTGAAGCAGGGCTCCTCCGCTGCCACGCTACTGCGCCCCTTGCTTCTCCTCAGGGCCGAAACTTCGCTTCTCCTCGGTGCATTCTCGAATGTCCCGGAGATTTTGCGATCTAGGCACAGTCGCTATAGGTTTGGTCGTGATATTGCGGCCTTCCTCAGGGCAAACTGCATGACTGTAGCTTCTCCTAGAGTATTATCGAATGTCCCGGAGATGCTGAGATCTAGGCACAGTTGCTATGGGTTTGGTCGTGATATTGCGGCCTTTCTCAGGGCAAACTGCATGACTGCAGCTTCTCCTAGAGTATTATCGAATGTCCCGGAGATGCTGAGATCTAGGCACAGTTGCTATGGGTTTGGTCGTGATATTGCGGCCTTTCTCAGGGTAAACTGCATGGCAATAGCTTCTTCTAGGAGATTATTTAGTGTCCCGGAGACGCTGAAATCTAGGCACAGCTGCTAAAGTTTTGGTTGTGCTACTGCGACATTCCTCTGGGCAAAATGCGTGACGACCGAAACGTTGCCAATGATCTGAAATATGAAAAATCTCAAGAGTGGTAATGATAGATCCCTCACCTCCACCGCCCCTGATCAAGCACGGGCCATCTGTCGAGAGCTGTCCTCTCATGCTTCATCTGCTGAGCTCATGCTCCATCTGTCGAGAGCCGGCTACTCAGGGCTCTTCCACTACCCTGATACTGTGCCCATCGCTTTTCCGCGGTGGATTCATGAATGATGACACCTCGCGCCCTAGGTACGGTTTCCATCGTGGTCGTTGGTTTTACTGCGTGTTTGGTCGTTGTACTTCAACCTTCCGCACGGCCAAATGCATGACGACAGGAACTTTGCCAATGTGGTGAAAGATCTGAGGAAAGGGCAAAAATCCATCACCTTCGCCGCCCCCGCTGTAGCCCAGGAATCTGCTTCAATTGACGTCAGCCGACTGCTTACGACTGACAACAGAACTCTCCTGCTGTTGCGATTATCTCTTCAAAGTTGGTAGCGTTTCGGTCTTCATGCTCAGGCGAAATGCGTTTTGTTCTGCATGCATTTAGCTATGAGGAAGGTCGCTGTATGACGGCGAAATGTTGGAAACTGTCTCAGTCGCGGTGTCTCTCGTACAGCCAAGAATCTTTTGAGTAAGAGCGAGGAACTTACGTTTTATCCTATTCTCTATTAAGGGTGTGTTCTCTTTAAATCTCTTGCCAATCTACTCCACCTTTCCTATTTCAAGTTAAAATTAGCAATTAGAATTTTTCTTCAATGCAGTGCGTTGTGCTCGAACCTAATCTATCTTCTTAAAAAGAGAAATAATTTACGCATCCTATTTCTGAGAACTTCCTTAAATTGAAAGACGATATATGATTTTCACGTTAACTTGCGATATATACGATGATAAATTATCTTTGAAAATTCATTTAAAGTTCAAACACAAGCTAAAAGAATAAGCCTTTTACTCTGATGGCTATGAAACTTGATTTTATTCAAGCAGTCACTAAATGTTTAGGAAGCGAAAAATTATTTTCTTAAGTGTTTATTTTTGAAAGCACATAGAGTTCCTTCCAGAGAATTAGTAAATGGTTTAATTATCAGACGAAAGTCATTAATTATATATATTTGTAGTACTTTCATCGATAAGATATATCAGAAAGTTACTTTTTGCTCAGTTTATGCACATAATAATATGATGCTAAATTGCTAAGTTCGCATTCAAAAATATTTTTGGGGTATTTTTTTCCAAGCTTTATTTCTACCATCGTTCCATTGCCATTAATTTGAATATTCCTACCTAATTCTGAAACTATTCATCTCCAGTCAAATAATATAGAGGATACCATTATGAATAAATATAAATCACTAACTGATTTTGCTTTTGGCATGCTTTAATAATCATTACGGTCTTTTATATCTTTGTCTTCTTTTCCTCTACAGCATTTTGAGCTTTTTTCGTTTTCCTCTTGAACGTAACTATCTTTTTCATCCTCTTCCTTTTCCTTCTTTCGCCTCCTTTATGCATATTTTTATTATTTCTCTTCCTGCGCGTGTACCGTTCAATTTAGCTTCTCCATCACCAACAGATATCTTCTAGTATATCCAGCCTGCCAACTTTCATTCTTCCATAGCGTATGTCCTCCTCGATACATGCCCCAAAATGTGCCACCCCGTCCCCACTGACTCTCCATCTCTCCTTCTCTCCCTCTCTCCCTCTTTCTCTCTTTCCCTCTTTTCCTCTTTCTCTCTCTCCCTCTCTCCCACTCTTCTCTCTCCCTCTCCCTCTCTTCCTCTCTTCTCTCTCCTTCTCTTCTCTCTCCTCTTCTCTCTTCCCTCTCCCCCTCTCTTCCTCTCTTCCCTCTCTCCCTCTCTTCTCTCTCCCCTCTCCCTCTCTCTCTGTGTGTTTCTCTTTCTCTACCTAACGCCACTGCACCTTTATTCCCCCTTCCGTCCCACTTCCCTTCTCCGACGCCTCACCCCTCTCTGTCTTACCGGGAGGGGTGGCTCAGAGCATCAATTGATGTCACTTTATTGCCTTTGGCGGAGAAGTCCTGGGGTTCGAGTGTTGACGATAACAGGATTTTCGACTCGAGCTACATAGCTCGAGACGGTAGGTCAAGTTGAGTCGCTATCTCGAGAATAATTCTAGGGGCGGGCTGCTCTGTTCGGTAGTTTTCCGTGGTTTCCTCGATCAATACCAGGCGAATGCCGGAGCAGTACCCTATAAACGGGCCACAGACATCGTGTGATCATTCCTTTCTCTTTCTTGTTCTATCCTCAACCCTTACACACACTACCATGCACTACACTAGCACTCATGTCGAGAGACCGGCGAGGAACTTAGAGCTTGTCTAGGCTGGGGCGGTGCTCTACTGGTGGGAGATTCGCGGTTGGGGAGAAACCCGCAAGCCGACGCTAGGTCGGCACCAGATCTCGGTCTTCTGCGGCTCATAATCACCACCAGCATCATTACCACCACCACCACCACCACCTGTCGCGAAAAACACGCACTACACTTACGGAATTAATAACCTTAGCAGTTGACGCGTCCGTAATCACTAGTAATCAATGAATCAATCTCACCCCTCTCCGTCTTGTCTCGATCTTACCCACTCCGATCACCACATCCCGCATCACCACATCCCGCTTCGTCTGTTCTCTCCTCTCCCATCCCTCTTCATTGGCCATACCCTCTTCATTCTCCGCGGCCCATTTCGCTCCGCCTCGCACCTTCTCTGCCTCCCTCGCCCTGGCTGTCCCCGCCTCCGTCCCGCCCCGCCCCGCCCCGCTCCGCCGGCAGCGGCGCGCCCGGCTGCCTCGCGGATGATGGATAGGCTCCGGCGGTCGTCAGCGGCGCAGGCGGCGGCGCGGGTGGGCGGGCGGGCAGCGAGCGGCGCGGCGGGGGTGGGAGCGGGAGGGGGGAACAGTGGGACGGGGGAACATTCCCACAAGTGGCAGGCAGCGGGCCGCGGCGCCGCGGTGATGCATAGCATGTGGAGATTTCCTGCACAACACGCTATTCAAAGCCCAGCGATACCGGAACCGTTTCTTTATGTGAGCACGGCTCACGTCTTCGACTTCGATTGAAGGCAAAGAAAAGTAGAAAAGTAGCTATTGCAAATCCCCTTTTGAAATGTCGCGTAATTTATCTTGCAGGTGCTTTGTAAAATGTGTCAGTGCTGGAGTAAAACAAGTAAATGATACCATGTGATTCAAGATATTAATTTAAAAACGGCCACTGATAACGCATTCATTTATTTAAGAAAAATATTTTTTACACGTAAAAAATGATCGAGAATATCTTTCTTGCCCGACATCAACTAAAGGTAAATTGACCACTTTTGAAGTTGTCTTCTATTGTAGAAGTGCGTAGAGTATAGTTCTTTATAGTGTTGGCATTTCCCGAATTATTTGACCATCAAAGGACAATTGACTTTCTCTGGCAATATTGCTTGCATTATTACCCATTACCAGAAGAAATGTATCATTTTCTTTCACATTTCAGTTGTTATTTTGACGTAATTGTAAGTAATACCACAACTCAGAGACCAGCGCGGACGATCGCGATTAGGGTTGTCCAACTTGTAGCCCGCGGGCCGCATGCGGCCCGTGATGCAATTTATTGTGACCCGCTGAGTGTTTTTAGTCACTTTTTAGACACACACAAGTTTTGTTTTTTACGTAAGTCGTTGAAGTATAGAAAGTTTTATATGGAATGTTATGTACAGAAATGTTACTTTTCATGACTTTTTATCATTTCGCTTACATTAACAAAATAAAATGCTAATAGAATTCACTCCAAACCATGACCTTATTTGTTATAGAGAGATACAAGAGGTCTGGAATATATAACAATCAAAATGGAGAGCAAACACAATATTATATATCAATGAATCTAACTTAGGTTGCTAAAATTTCGTTTTGGTCAAATATAGCAAATAATTATTCTATAAACAATAAGAAAACTTATAAAGAATACGAGATAAATTATATGTATTTGGCCAAATTATTAGAATAATAATAGGTTATACAGCATAATACAAAGAAGTAAGATTGAAGCATCGAAGAATAGCTCATTCTTCTTTAGAGAACAAGTATCCGAGTTGGGAGTGTGGCTTTTTATTACACGTGCTAACTTCCCTTGGGCCCTGTTGATCTTTCCGAGGAAAACCGAGCAAAACGTCGTGGGAAAATAACACGTGGAGATCTTCTGATCGGACTCCGCAGAACGTGAGAAAATAAGGTGAGGTGAAAACCTTTCCCGGCGAAATAGAATCATTCGATTTCTTCACCTCTCACGCCACGCTTTTATCGTTTTCCACCTTGCACCTTATTTCGGTTGGGATAGTATGTACTCTTTCAAACCTTCTTTTGTTTGTGTATGGAATATTTTCATTGCCAGACTGCACGAAATTGAAAGCTCTCATGAAATGGATTTTCATTTTCTGTGTTTTATGAACATCCCCGTCTTTGTTTGTATTTGGAATAATAAAGATTATTCGTTGGAATATGTGACAAAGTGAAGATGAGAGGGATTAACTTTTACGTGAAGGATTGGTTCAAAGGCATAAACATCAGTTATTGTAGGATGATTATGAAAAGAGAAGAAATTCAACTTATAATTGAAATTATTGAAGAAAATTATTCAGTTGGATGCTGTTTAAAATTATTTTAAAGGAACATGTAAGGAAAGTGACATATAAAAAATAGCAAGGTGTAGGTCACGAAATGATACTAGAGCGAGTAGATATTGGCTAAATAGTGAGAAAGAAATGTGAAATCTTTGAGATGAAACAGGAAGTCAGGGAACATAAGACTGGCAAAAAATCCTTACCTGGCATAAGTTTGATTAAAAATACTATTCCATGTTATTTTCAGTCTTGGCATTATATGAAAAATTAAGTTATCACCCTTCAAGAACGGAAGAAAAAATACCATGTGGTTCTTTTCACAAAAACCCAGATTCTACAATAACTACGCGTTAAGTAAAAATTAAATTCATATCATAAATGCATTCTCTGACAATGAGGTCATAAAAATGCCTTCTCTGACAATAGTTTGATTGAAAATATTCAATTTATCCGTCGACATCAAATAAAAAATTCTGCGTAACTTTTCTTAAACGATGACCTTGCTACCCCCTCTCTGGCACAATAAACAGATGAACGCAAGAGCTCGCTGCGAGCTCTTATGAAACATTCTAAACACATCTACACTGGCGCATAATAGAAACAATTTTCTTTTGAAGACGAGAACTTCTATCCGCTACTTTGTCCATAAAAATCACAGAAGATACCTCGAACACCTGAGAAAGTTAGAACGCAAATTATTGAGAACATAACGAAGGTATGACTGATTCTCCAGAAATTGGCATTGCTTCATAAAATGTAGTGGCCGATTTCGTAACTAATGCCCGCCACTCTACCCGCATTTCTTCAATCCATCGTTCAAGAAACGTTGAAACGAGTAACACCGACCTTTCAGAGCGTCTCTTCTGGAGCTCCTTTGAGTATTCGGTACGTTCCATTCGACACGCCCCCAAAACGCCCGTACCAGCGCGCTCCGCGTCTCCTGCACCCTCCAAGAGGAGCAAAGAAGCGACGCTGCATGCGGCTGCGCGTGGAAAGTCAATATTACACCGACTTCATAACACGGCTCGCCCCGAGTGTACGCCGCGCCGCTTACAGCCCCGCCACGCGAACACCGCGCAATATCCCCTGTGTGCAAAATGCAGCTGACTGCGCTGGTTTAACTTCCTCGAAGACGTGGGGAAACCTTCGCGAACAAGCAGCTGTAGTACGGTAAACACATTTGGTTGTTGAACAGCTGCAGTGATAATGTATTGTATTTAAAAGAATAGTTATTTGTGCATCAAGGGCGTTATAAGGGTTCTAATGACCGAGCGACGACAAAACGACCCGATAGCGTTTTGTCGCCCGAAGTTGTTAGAACGAGTTAACCCCCGTGGTACATCTATTTTAATTTTTACTTAATTTTACTTATTCCTGTTTACTAAGTAACTAGACGTTAACTTCACTCGGTTTGTTTTTTCATAGTTCCTTGCCATAATTTACTTTCGTAATTCCCTTCGTATGGAAACATGTAGCATATTTCCCTTGTAACCACGCTCCTCTCAATCCAGGCAAGTTATGCTGCATATAACGAACACCTTATCGAAAGCAATAACAAGCTATAACGTTTCAATAAAAATAAGATTTAAATGCATTGTGTGTTTTTAAATGCGTCTTACACATCTTATCGTGGCAGAATTGGCAAACAATCTTTTAGAATGTAGGGACAATGTACAAAATTTGCAAAATTTTTTGTTATATTATATGCCTGTGTACTGAATGGTATTCATTGACGTTTCACGCAAAATAATCTTAAATATGAAACTTTGTATTACCCAATTTAATAACCATTGAGTATAAAAATATTACATAATTATATTATTATTAAAATTTTAAAATTCGTAAATACTGTCTAGATCCATGCAAACATTCCGCACTTTGAAAATCATTGTTTTAAAAGTGAAATTAATCACATTGCAAAAAAACAACTTTAAATGACCACATTCTGATCTGTTCGTTACAATCCGAAAAAAGAAGAATATTTTAAAATCTCATTTACAAAGTGAATATAGAACACTTACATATTGTTTCAGTTCCCTAGGAGGCATCGTTTCCGAGTTAAGTGCGATAGTCAAGTGTGTTGCAGCGTAATAAGTGGTGCGGGTTGCATTTGTGTTCGGTTTCTCTCCTATGCCATTATCTGCAAACTTTTTTTTCCACCCTAAACCTCCAATGCAGGACTGGAGTTAATTGCATATCCAGTAGCAGTGCACTTATAGGGATTATCTCTGGATTTTTTTATGTGTACGTAATCATTAATTTGTCATCATTCCTTAGCTTATTTTAATCAGAAGGGTTAGCAGAATAAAGAATCTCTCTTTAAACCTACGCTAGTTGATTATAAATTATAAATATATGTGTACTAAATAGCAGCACGAACACTGCATATCAACTGAAACATGCATTACTTTCAAAATCATTGTTTTCAAGTGAAAATAGCGCCAAACAAATCCAACATCAAACGGCAAGACCCAGAACAGAGCGTTACATTTCCTGAGCTTAGATGAACGTTCTAATATTGCTAAGCGTTTACTATCAACTACGCTGATTTAGACCCCGGAGATCAAATTGATTATCGTACATTTAGTTGAATTAATACACACTTCGAGATTCTACTTGTTTGATAAAATGTTATACTAGTATGTATGTGTTGCATCAAATGTTAAACCATCAAAAAGTAATATAATGTCAGATTTTTAAAAGATTTATGTGTAATAAACGTAATTGGGGATCCTTATGGATCCAGAAAATTGATTTTTAAGCCTTTAGTACCCACTTTTTTCGTGTTGTAAACGATTATAACGTGTGTTGCAGAGTAATGCGTTTTCTAACGAGTGCAATGCGGATTTCTTCCTACTATTACATAAAAATATCTACATTTTTCGTAATAAATGTGTGGTTTATCCCTGAAGAGTAATTTCATGACCAGAAGTAGTGCATTTATAGAGCTTTATGTGAATGGCGTTTTATATATCATACAAAACTGAACCCTTAACTTATTTTATGTAAAAGAGATTTTACACATGTGTGTGACCAGAAAGATGGTGTATCATGAAAGCGTATTAAATAATAAACATGTTAGAGTAAGTGAAGGTTGGATTTTGGTAAGAATATTATGAAATATTGAAATTGTACCTTAAAATCACACCCATACTCTCACAGACTAATTTCGCTTCGATGGAAATTTTCCGCTTCAGAAAGTAAGAGCTTTGTCGTTCTGGTGCGAGGGGTAATTCCGGGTGGTCACTTTCTGGAGAAAAGAAAAGCCGAGAAAAAATAAGGAATATTATTACTCTAGAAAATCAGGAAAAGCAGGGAATTTGTAGAAGAATTGTCTAGAAAATGTTGAAAGGGTAATAAAATTAAGTCTTATTCCTAAAAACAGTACAGAGTTATATTTTGCTCAATTTGTATTTGTTGACGAAATATTATTAGTTTGTACTCTGTCACAGGGAAATAACAGAGATAGCCAATCAATGTCAGGGAAGCTATAATATTTTCTTTAAGTAGTGTGAAATTACAAATCTTATCAGCAAAAATTGTACTTGAAATAAGTACATTACAGTACAGGAAATAAGTGCCCACCCTCTAATTTCAAGGATTGTGTTTAGCATATGCGTGGAGTGCGGCAGTTCACACTCGTTCAGCCAGCAGTTCAGATTCTTCCATGTGCTCCTGGACCTTGGTCGTCTTTGGTCTGAGTAAAAGCGGCCAAGGATGTGACCCTGGCTTCCCAACTTCTGCCCCTTTCCACTGAATCGCCTTGGCCGCGGCTCGCGTCCACGACGGGCTACTTGTTGCTGTGCATTCAGCCGCTCCGCCCCCAATATTACACTTCGCCTTCGGCCGCCGTCCCCCGTGCCAGATGCGCACCGCGGCTGCGTCCGCGTGTCGATATCGACTTATCGATTTGCGACTGGGCGCTTGGACGAAGCGGACATTTTTTTTTTACACTTTGCTCGCTGCGGGATGCAGTTTTCAAAAGAATGTCCATTTGCAAGTTCTGTGAATGCTGCTGTTTATTCAACGTCACAGTTCTAAAAATATGTGAGAAATATGATAATGGCAACATTATTGCAGAACGTTAATATATCTGAACTAAAAGTTTGTTCCGGAGCACAGTGATAAACATTTCTATACTCTTATGGTAGGGTAGCGATGATTTAATTCAGTCGATTATTCACTTAAGCTGTGATTCAAATCAATGGTTTAAAAAATCAATGATATAAATCAACACTTTTTTTACTTTTATTAAACGCTTCTTGAAAAGTGTGCCCTTTAAACGGTCCACCACAGTTGTCTTTAATAAAATGCACAAATCAGTTAATTATCCAAGTGCACTTAATCAATCCTAAACGAATGTACAAGTCTCAATATGTTTTTAAACTTTGTAACTTTGTAATGATCCGTCAATGAGTTTTGATGAGTAATATTTAAACTACACGTGAAATATTATTTAGGATTATATAAAATGCAAATATCTCACAATATTGATTACAAATATTAAGACAGAAGGGTAAAACCATTGAAGTCGATTTCAATCAGTGAACTTTTATAATACAAAAGTATTCATTCGTCACTTTGAATAATGTACTTGTGTTTAATGTTCTTTCATACATTTGCTGCAAAATATTCATCTGTAAATATAGTTTACTTTCATTGCAATTCATTAAGTCATTTTAATTCATGTATACTTTCTTGAATACAAGATATTGATGAAGATATACGTTATGAGGGTCCCTAGTATCAACTTTTGTTTCCAAACGTGTGTCCGCCCGTCTGTCTGCCTATATGCCATCAACACGTACCTAAATCGTACCCAGAAGGTTTTCCAAAATAAATAATCTGCAAAAGATCTTAGCAATCTCAAAATCCTGGAAATTAGAAATAGTTCAATTGTTGAGGGTAGTAAATCAAGCAGTTACGACGTTTTCAAAATTTTATTTGAAATGGCTCCAAATGTTGCTGTCATTTTTTGCTGCATGAAGCGAAGTGGCTTCCTATAGATCTCATTTTAATTAAACCTCTAAATTTTTGAAAATTTCAACAGCAATAAATTGGAGATTTTTCGGCCCCCTCGTACGATTATATCTTATTATCAAAGGTAGATTTTTTTCATAAAATCTTATCTTCAAAATTAAATCCTTTAATGATCACTTGTACATATTTTCTTAATAGTTGCTTTTGAGAGATTTTGAGTTGTCTGATAATTTTCTTTCATAGTTAAACAAACGCATCTCTGAACTACCCCATTTTACTTTCTTGTCTACTGTCTACACAGATCATTTTACTTTCTTGCCTATATAGAACATTTTTCTGCTTTACTACACATTTTACTTTTTTGACTACTACTTACATTGAAATGTCGCGGGGGGAAACGGCGTTCTTTTGTTTGACAGAAAAACTCCTATTGCCGAGCCCTGGTAACGAAGAAATGAATAAATATTGTTCATATACTGGTATGTTGAATATTTCTTCTTTTGACTTGTGTTGTCAGAATCTACGTTTAGTGGGTCAGTGATAACGAAAAATCGATGAGGGCGAAACGTCTAACCGTCTGCCTGTAGCCTGTCTGTCCGTCCGGCAGTTTATGAACAACGTCCATTTCTAAACCGTAAGCAGAATTTTAACCCAAAATGATATCTCTCGATCGATCCGTCGCGTGTCGTGGCCGATGAATTTGAAACGGATGTTTTCACTTTTGAGAATACTTAACGTATAACTCATTTTTAATGTGATATTCATTAATAGATTTGGATCTGAATGTAAAAAAAATTCAGTAATTCTTTTAAAAGTAAAATTCTTCTTAAAATTGCCTTTTTTTCACTCAAACATGAAGAATAACTACTACTATTCTAAACAAATGTACTTAATATTAATTAAAAACCTAGTTTTGAAAAGTGATTTTATTCATAAAAATCTTTATCTTCAATAATATGCAGTAGTCATAGGGGTCAAACAATCGTACTTATGCCATCTTTTTACTGTCTTATTACGAGATCATAAATCCGATTTTTACTGTTACCTCAAAATTTCAATTACTGCAGAAGTATAAAATTAGAAATGTTCTAGCAAGGAATTTACAAAAAATTGGAAGCCACTTTTGAGAAATTTTTGCCTTAGGGCTTTTGCCAAAATTCATTCAAATTTGACACGTACACTCAAATAAAACAATTACAAGCTCTCTTTGTCATAAATTAAGAGCCAAGATTATGCATTTCAAACATGCTGCGCTAAGGATAGTCAAATTTTCCTCCAAAAAGCCGCAAACGATGCATCTAACAAAACAAAATATTTTTAAACTCCTGCCCAGCGTCTTAACAGGGCCCAGCATTATCCTGACCGACGTAGTCGACAATTGTGCAGAACAGTAGCTACAAATATTCGCTTGTAATTTCGTAAGGTTGTAATTTCCATTTAAGATGTCGTTAGCACGCATTGTTTAAATCAGCAAACGAACCAACAGGGTCGGATTGCATCGCACCCAAAGCAGAATACATTCTGGCAGACCTCGACACTGTTAGTGTTTATTGACACTCGGTACTTTATCGAAACTCCTTGGCGGCGACATAAAATAGTTTCTCCGTGAGCAGGCGAGTCCGCGGAAAAATATCAGATGGACGTATGCATGCATGCAAAATCGATGCGTGCAAATCGAAACCGTTCGTACATGGCTTTACGTACGGTACCTCTCGAAATTAACAAAATAGTTAATCCTAGATCGATTGGGAAATATTTATTTTGAAATAACGTACGCTATGTATGCTTTAGTTCTGGGAGTTATTCACAAAAAGAGGGTTAGTCGAACTCTGCCGGAGAGTAGATTAGCCGGACTGACAGACGTTAAAAAAAACAATTATTTGGTACCAGGGACACCAAAACGAATATTTCTGTTTACATATCAACATCGGTAGTCCGCAGCACCCACAAATTTCTTTATGCTACGTATTTTAATTACTCCGTGTTTATAGATACCTAAAAGAGAAAGTAAAGAAATTAATAATTTAATGAATTCACGTAATGAAATTTCTTGTATGTAGCGTCCTTATCGTATGACAAAGCAGTCTATGTTGAATATATTATTTTTGTTGAACGATCAATTTATTTTGTTATGTGAACCGAAAAAGTTATTCTGCTTGTCATGGTACAGCGATGTTACTAACGTAATTACTTACTTTGCAAGAAATTTTTTCTATAGAAAAGGTGAAATACCTACTGAATATAACCATTGTTGGCTTAGAATTTATTTACTGATTAGCTACTTTTCCGTAATGTTTTTGTCTGCGTAAGAAGTTCCTTTCATAACCTCCATTAATTTATGTTGAGCATTCAACCGAACACCTAACTCGCACGTTCTCACAAAAGAAGTCAAAAAAATAAACCTCAAAACAACTCAGGCAGGGCTAAGTTTGTCTCTATAATAGCCGCACCCAGTTAAGCGAACATTAAAGCGGCAAAGAAAGCCAATCCCTTTCGTCATCCGGTCCCCTAGAAAGTTCCTTTTATTAATGTTTCGCGCGGAAGATTTTTTCAGGAGCAGGTACTTCAAAGAGAAGCCATTAGAGGCTCAAGGGAGCTGAAAGCCGTTAATTAGCCGCTGAAGGAGGCGGTGGGGAGGTGTGGGGGAAATCTGGGGACATCCGTGCGGCGCCGTGGACCGCCGCTGCAGTCTTGCTTTCGGGGAGTGACATGGCGTCGTTATCGACGAGACGGGCCTTCAGAGGCCACCGCAAGGGGGGAGGGGGGGAAGCACGAGGTGAGGGTCGTTCCCCCGACGCCATTAGCCGGAAGTGGCCCGGTGCCCCCTGTGGCCTACTTGTCCGCCGGTTGTCCTACAGTCGCCTGGAGCACCCTTCGCCCTTGCTACCGTCGCGCCGGGTTCGCGGGCTCCTCTCTGCTATCAAACAGTCCCCGTGTCCTCTGCTTGGGTTCACCTCGTCTTGGTTCTCCTTTATTTTTCATCGTTATTTTTTTTTTGATTCTCTCTATATTGACTATATTATCTCTACCTTTGTTTGCATCAGGTATTGTAACAGGTGTTTTTGTTTAGAAGTAATGGATGAGACACTTATGATATGTGGATGTGATAAATGGTTTTAATTACGAGTCTGACTTAAAACTATAATTTAATACACGTGCAAGCGTAATGAAAATCATTATACCACACGAAACGTGAAACATAAATAGTTTAGGAAGAAATAATAAAAAAAAGTGACGTTCATTGTCGGAGTACAGAAAAACTTAATACATCCATATGATACACTAGTATTACGTAAATAATTTAAGTATCCCTGCCACATTACTTTACAATGTAGCACTTTGAAAACTTCCCCATCAAGAATTAGTTTCTGTAATTGCATTTCTAGTTTCCGAACCGACCAATGACGTAATTTTTACCATGATAAAAACAGAATTTCACTATAGTTAATAAATATGAAAAGTTTGAATTTCTTGTTCTCATAGCAAACCAATGAATACAATACATCATAATTTTCAGCATGTTATTTTGTTCTTTAAACTAAAAGATTGCATGAAAATGCATCTCGTTAGTATCTGTATTTTTGTTAATCCTTTTACTTTTTAGATATATGTAATTACTTTAAAAACGACTTAGTTATTAAACAAGATAAATCAATCAATCAATCAATCAAATAAATAAATAAATAAATAAATAAATAAATAAATAAATAAATAAATAAATAAATAAATAAATAAATAAATAAATAAATAAATAAATAAATAAATAAATAAATAAATAAATAAATAAATAAATAAATAAATAAATAAATAAATAAATAAATAAATAAATAAATAAATAAATAAATAAATAAATAAATAAATAAATAAATAAATAAATAAATAAATAAATAAATAAAACACAACTTATCCACCGTGATACTGTTTTGAATAAAAACTCTTTCGTTGTAGAACATTTCTTTTTATTACACCTGTAAATGATAATATGAGATGTCTTATAAAAAATGGTGTAAGAAGCTAGGGCATGCAGAATGTCGAAGATGACCAACTTTTGCCATTAATTACGCAGTGATAAATCATCAGTAACGATGTGATCATGTTGACAGTTTGACACTGACTGGCAGGCACTTTGCAGTGCACTGTAGTTTCGAAAATACACGTAGTCAAAGAGGTCTCGTGCACCGGCCAAACGCCAGTGCAAAGAAAGGTCCCTACCCATCAGAGGCAAATGTCACATTTACATGTTACATTTCTCAACATATGTTCACTAGCAAAACATGATCATCTTCAACCCTCCCATACGCCCTAAAATTTTGTAATACGTATTCTGAGACAGTCTGTACTGTGTCTCAGGCAGCCAGTGCCCGTTTCACGTGAGCCGCGGAGGACTTAGGTAGCTCATCAGTTGGGGCGCAGGCCCTCTGAAACACAAGCGCAGCCACTCGAGCTCTTTCCGGCGCACACGACGCCACATCCGCCCCCGGCGCCATTAGCGCTGCAGGGCACGCGAATCGCCGTGCCCCGCCACCCCCACCCCCACCCCCGCCCCTCTTTTCCCCTAGCTCGCCTCGCTCGCCCGCCCCCCCCCCGGCGCCCCGCCGCCCCGCGCAGGGCAGGCCAGGGCCTGCTTTTTTCTCTCGATAACGACTCCCGGCCTGCGCCCTTCTCCGACAGCCGCACTGCGTATTTCAACCAGATAAACCCAATGTGCGCTTCATTGAAGACGAAAATGCGCGATTCTGGGGAACATGTTTTGAGAAACCCATGCGTATAATAGTTTTATTTTGATTTAACCATCTCTTGCAAAGCTCCTAAGAAATAAGTTATCAATATAAAATTAAGCTTAAACTATTCACATGGAAACAATATTTACGTAATAAAAGGCGAGGCATTGTTGAATCATAAAGTAAAAAAGGAAGTTCGCTTGCATACTTCTTGTATAAATTTATAATTATAATTCACTTTCAAATTGAAGTTTCTTTTATTAAAAATACTATTTTTAATAATATTAATAAATATTTATTTTACATTTCAGTATTTCTTTGATTATTTTTTTTCTTTCTTTTAGTATTTTTATTAAGTCTGTATTCTACTTTTGTTCGTTGGCTTCGTGCAAGAAGGGTAAATATCACTTTTTTGTGATTTTCTGTTTGTAAGGAAAATGTGTGTTTTATATCTCCTTCTTTAAGAAAAAGAAAAGCCAAAAGTCGATACTATTTCTTGACTTAGCATTGATTGACATTGGGCTACGATTATATTGATATAGATAGTGTAAGAAAACCACAAATCCTGTAAAATATTGAATATTGACATTGGCTCTCACGAAGAAATTTGTGTTGCTGCTATCGAAAGACAAAATTTATTTCTTTTGATTCCAACTTCAATTATCTCGTATATTTCATTTACTTCACTTTTCTCATTTTCAATGTCCTATTATTTTACTAACATAATATTTCCTTTTCTCTTTCACACAGATATTTAATTTACACGCCTTCTTTGCTATCATGATTAATTTCCCACTTACCATAATGCTTCGCGTTTTTCCGTACTTTAATATAATTAACCATACCTGTATTATTTTCTGTCGTTATTCATCACATTATCTCTTTTCTTTTTACAAAACTCCACTTCTTTTTTTCTGAGAGTTTTCTTCCAAATTCTTTTACAAGTACGTTTTTTCTCAGTACATTATCAATCCACTTCTTTCCTGCCTAGCAACGCTACATTTGTCTCTAAGCCACCGTCCCCCCGCTCTGCTTCGCCACCCCACGCCCCGCCCCCGCTTCTACCGCACCCACACTGGGCGCGCCGTCGGAGGCGCGAGATCGGAGGCTGTTTTCTCAGCCGCGCGGCGCCGCGCGTCCCTCAGCAGCTCCCTGGGGCGGAACAGAGCGCAGATAGCTTCGCACGCCAGCTCCCTCGCCCGAACCGCCCGCCCGCCATCCCGCCCAAACCGCATCGCCCGCCCGCCCAAACCGCATCGCCCGCCCAAACCGCATCACCTGCCTATCCGAATCGCACCGCCCGCCCGAACCGAACCGCCCATCCGCCAGAAACGAACCGAACCGAACCGAACCGAACCGAACCGAACCGAACCGAACCGAACCGCCCGCCCGCCCGCCCGCCCGCCCGCCCGCCCGCCCGCCCGCCCGCCTTACTTCTCGTCCGCCCTCCCTCTCGTCCGCCCTTCCTCTCGTCCACCCACTCGCCCGCTCTGCCCGACCTCTCGTTCGACGGCTCGCCCACCCGTCTGACCCTCCCGCCCACCCATTCGCGCGCCCTCTAATTCACTCGCCCGTTCGCCCTCTCACTAGCTCGTTCCTTCCCCACCCCCCAGGCCCTTGAATCGACAGCAGTAACCGCGTCCTCTAGTTCCGCTGTCTCCCTCACCCGCCTGTCGTCCCCTCACACGAACGATCGTCCTTCACTCGCTCTCGCCTGTTTCGCACTGGACCGCCTGCTCGCCCGTTAGCTTGCTCGCCCGCTCACTCGCCCAACCGCCCGGGCGACGCAGAGCGGTTGAGCCCCCCCCCCCCCACCCTCTTTCCCTCCCGATGGGGTCACAGATTCCCTGGGCGGAGCCGGGCGAGTGGACGGCTGGGCGGGGAGCGGATGGAAGGACGGATCGACGGGCAGATGGCGGGCAGTGGGCCGGTCGGTCGGGTGGATGGATGGGCGGCGGCGCGAGCTGCTTTGAGGACACAGCCGATGACACAGCGATCGGCAGCCGCGCGCGCTCAAGCGTGCGAGGTGTTTGCTGCCTGCCGGCGGGGTGGGGAGAGGTCGGGTAAATCGGGCGTGGAGAGATCAGGCGGGGAAAGAGCGGGCGGGGAGAGAGCGGGCGGGGAGAGAGCGGGCGGGGAGAGAGCGGGCGGGGAGAGAATGTGGGGGAGAGAGGGCGGGGAGAGAGAGAGCGGGCGGGGAGAGAGCGGGCGGAGAGAGAGCGGGTGGGCAGAGAACGGGCGGGGAGAGCGGGCTGAGTGATAGCGGGTGGGGAGAAGGCGGGCGGGGAGAGCGCGGGCGGAGAGACGCGGGCGGAAAGACGCGGGCGGAGAGACGCGGGCGGAGAGATCGGGGTGGGGAGAGCGCGGGCGGGGAGGGCGGGCGGGAAGCGGAGGCCGCACGCGCTGTATTGGTGGAGGAGCAAATGAACGAGAAATCGTTGGGAGCTGCGAACGTTTCATTTTTCTGCCTGCACCGGACTGGCTAATGTTCGGTTCTCTTGCTGACCACCACTTTCATCATTCGGTAACATGCGCCTGAGAACAGCGACGCATTTTTATCACAATACACTTATATATAAGAAAAATTAGCGCACAAGTAAAAAAAGCAGGCGATTTGTGTGCATTGTGTGGTATTTCTGACGTAATTTTTCTTTCTTAACAAATATATTCATTTATTTTGTGAATAATAAACAATTCACATAGTTCTGGTGTGTTTGTATGTTTCTGAAATGCAACGTTTAGTATAGAAATTATTTTTTCAAACCCACTTTTGAATGTTTATTGCGGCTCAGCCGTTCGGAATATTTAGAGAGTTTATTAGACTATATAAGTTTAAATTTGCCTTAAGAACCCATTTTCTAATTTTCGTCGTTTCCTACTCGGACACCATGAATGTATGTCACGCATAGCTATGTCGCATTAATTGTTTGTTATATGAAACTTGCTAAATACGTCGAGAGTTTGATCTAGTACAGCCATTGCGGTGATCATTACGATGTTTCAATTTTGGGTACTTTATATGAATCCCCTGAAAAATATTTAATTTCTAACGAATGCGAACGTTACTTGACTAGTAAAACACGAGAAGAAGTGTTCCGCTACATGTTCAAATAAAAATCATATTTCTTTTTGTTTACTGCATACCGTATTATTTCCGTAAGTAATCTTATTGCTTGGAGAGGCAGAACCTTTCAAAGTTTTCTTACCACGAAACATCTAATATATTTTGAATTTTTTTCAAAAGCGTATTGAAGATGTTACATAATGTTTGGTGACAAACATTACATCTTAGCCAGAGAGAACCAGTTTGTGGAAGAAGGAGGGTTTGTACGAGACGAGTGACAGCGACGATGGTTGGAGGGGAGGCAAGGGGACACGTCAAACAAACACCTCCAGGAGGTTCATCAGCCAAATTGAAGAGGCTGGAAGCGGCGAGGATGTGAGGCGGGCGTGGAATAACCGGATAATCATTGATGAAATTTTAGTCCATATTATACTCAATAACATAAAAAATTTAGAGTTTAATAGGATTACTCCCACACAGCAGGTTATCAATCAAAATGTCTTTAATTTAATGATTCAGTTCTGATTTACCTACCCTAGATTAAAATTTTATTTTTCAGCTTTAACTTACTTTTTATTAAAATAATAAAATAAAATCTTAGATGTCAGATAAATCTGGAAATAGTTGTATTCTATCCACTTTTCTCATTACATTTCACATTATTTGTAGCTTTCAGCTCACTATATAAGAAGCACACCTGTTAAAAAGCATATTCCTTAAATAAATGTAAATCAAAGAATTTTACTTGATATTTTCACCATTACTCATTTCATTTATATTTTTGTTTTACAACACAAAATTTTACAATATCTACTATGAGTTTCGTTACTTTACACTATGATTCATTTAAAGAGTTTTAAAAAGTTATATACAATTAATCCATTAATTCTAAACACGACAAATAAGGAATGGAAAACAAAAAAATTCCATTACCTTAGTTAAATATCTATGACTATGTTCTGATAAATTATAACTTCAAAAGACCACATGTATTCGACTTATATAAAATATTTATTCAAATGCTAAAATTACACTCTTTAATTAACAAAAAGGCAAAATACCCATCAATATCAATTTTTATGTATGATTAGACTGTTACTAACGTATGCTTTTGAAGTTTCGGGGAGGCGACCAAAACTAACATAAATAAACTTAAAAAATACGAAATAAATTCCTCAGTTGGACTTTAAATTCACCATAGTACATTTACAATGAAGAAATTCAGAATTACATAATCCCACAAATTAATATACTTTATAAACGTTTTTATTCAAAACTGTTTCCTTAACCGACAGTAAAAATATTTAATTTAAGAACTTCAGAAATATTTTCCGAGAATTAAGTCTCTACATTCAAAAGGCTTGTTACATTCCCCCTAATTAAAATATATATTTTAATTATGAAAATATTGTTGTGAAAATAAATTAGAGATTGTAAAAACTAATTTTAATTAGAGGAATTATCTTATATTAAACTAGATACCTAGATAATTGTTAATCACCGTAAAAAAAGTTATACATTAGAGATTAAATTATTTGGGGAAAATGTTGAAAAACCTCTAAGGCTGAGCAAGAATTAAATAGAAATTTAAAACGGAATATTTGCAACTAAGTGAAAATAGTATCAAACTATGTGACAACTACACTTACACTTTTAAAAACATGGAAACATGAAATGTATTTGTACTTGTATTCAGCAAGTATATGCCCCGTAAAGGCAATTGGTCTCGCCGCAGTTAGTGACCGGGGAAACCTAAGCGGCGGTCACCCAACCACGAACCCACAATGTCTCGAATTCGCTTAACTTTCGTGACTACACGTAGTTAACAAATTTGACCGGTTACGCTGTCTTGACTTTTCAATCGAACCATCCCAGCAAGCGTCCGGATGACTGAGGGACCATTCCTGCCAGGAAGGCCAGCATGGGGATTGATCCCCGGCCTCCCGAATGCGAAGTCAGCGCGCTATGCATTGAGGCACTTCGCTAAGAACATGTAATGTTGTACGTGACAAATATACCTGACAAACGAAAAATGATCTTGAGATGATCGTATATCTTCGACTACAGATTCGTAAATACACATGAGCTTCATTAAGATGAAACCCTGTCCTTTTGAAGAGCCGACCACCGCTCGATATCTCCCGTGAGCGGAAGTAAATACTCGCGTCGCGAGAGCACTGGACCCCCTCGATGAGAGGAGGGGGCGAGAGCACAGGGCGTGGAGAACGTGGGGAGCGTGTGGACGGTGAGGAACATGGGGAGCGTAGCCGGATACGCGGGGAGGGCAGGGCGCGGTCCGCGCGCCTGCGTTGTCAACCGCGCGTCTCATTTCCGCAGCGCGCCTCTCAATTTCCGCGGCGGTGGTTGGCCGCGATACCTTGCGCGACGCGGCAAACAGTGCTGCGGGAGACGGTGGCAGAGACGGTGACGGTTGTACTGGAAGCGAAGGTAACAATGGAACTGTAGGAGAAGCGCAGCAAAAACATTTCAGTCATCCTCAGTACAGAACAAGTCATCACCAGTAGTGACAGATGAACGGTTGGTCGGATGAAAAGGAATTACAGTTGAGCGGCTTTAAATTTACACGGCGATGGTTGGCCGCGATACCTTGCGCGACGCGGCAAACAGTGTTGCGGGAGACGGTGGCGGTTACGGAAGTCCTGGAAGCGAAGGTAACAACGGAACTGTAGGAGAGGCGCAGCAAAAACATTGCAGTCATCCTCAGTACAGAACAAGTCATCACCAGTAGTGACAGATGAACGGTTGGTCGGATTAATAGGAATGACGGTGGCGTGCCTTTAAATTTACACGGCGATGGTTGGCCGCGATACCTTGCGCGACGCGGCAAACACTACTGAGGGAGACGGTGGCGGTGACGGTGACGGTAGTCCTGGAAGCGAAGGTAACAACGGAACTGTAGGAGAGGCGCAGCAGAAACATTTCAGTCATCCTAAGTACAGAACAAGTCATCACCAGTAGTGACAGATGAACGGTTGGTCGGATCAAAAGAAATTACAGTTGAGCGGCTTTAAATTTACACGGCGATGGTTGGCCGCGATACCTTGCGTGTTGCGGCAAACTGCTGCTGGAGATGGTGACGGTGACGGTAGTCCTGGAAGCGAAAGTATCAACGGAACTTTAGGACCGAAGCAGCAAAAAACATTTCAGTCATCATCAGAACAGAACAAGTCATCACCAGTAGTAACAGACGACGGATGACTTGCTAAGAGAGAAGTGGCTACGCTGTCAGTGTCGGTGACTGCAATGGTGGTATCGGTGGCCGGGGCGGGGCGGGGCGGGGCGGGGCGGTGAGGTGCAGTGCGGGGCGGGGCGGGGCGGGGCGGGTGGAGCGGGGCGTGAGGACAGGAGCTCAGTGGGCGGGACGAGATGAGGTGGGGTGGAGTGGGTAGGGCGAGATGAGGCGGAACGAGGCGGGACGGGGCAGGGTGAGGTAGGGCCGGGTGGGGTAGGGCGCGGCACGGCAGAGCGGGGCGGGGCGGGGAGGGGCGGGGAGAAGAGGAGCGGGGAAGGAACGGGTTGATGGCAGCTGAGGGTATGGAAGTGAAAATGGAGCAAATAGAGTGGCGATGACAACAATAGTGATTGAGTATTTTGTGGAACGGTACGGGGCGGGACGGGGCATGGCGGGGCGGGGCGAGGTAGGACGAGTGGAGTAAGGCGGGACGGCACGGGGTTGGGCGGGTGGAGCTGGGTGGGGCGGGGCTGGACTGGGAGAGTCGGGGCTGGGTGGAGCTGGACAGGGCTGGGCAGGGCAGGGCCGAAGCGGAGCGGGGCGGGGTGGGTGGTGCTGGGCGGGGCAGGGTGGAACGAGGCCGGGTCAACGGGAGGGCGAGGAGGAGCGGGGCGGGACAGTGTGGGCGGGGCGTAATGGGTGGGGCAGAGCGGTGCGGTGCGGGGCAAGGCAGAGCGAAGCGGAGCGGGGAGGGGCGGAGGCGAGGGTCGCGGCGGTGGCTGCGGTGTTGCTCGCCATGCGCTAATGACTGTACGGTTGCTCGGGCACGCTTTACTCCCGATCTCGACGCTCCGCGTGCACGTTCTATGCGCCTCCATGACCGCACTCACCCCGGTGGCGCAGCACTCTCCGCTGACCTATTTCGTACGAACCAACTTGCAATCTCTGAAACGTGAACCTGCATGAATGCGTTGTCGTGCCGATTTTCGTCACGGTCCCGCCGGAAACGACTGGACTTCACACTTTCCTGATCGTATATCTACTGTTATGGTCTGACTTCTATAATAACACAGGCACACTAATGAAAATTGTCAGACCCAAACTTCTGGCGCGAAAAACCACCGTGAAATTGTAAATTGTAAATTGTAAATTCTAAATTTCACTGTGTTTTTCGCGATTTAAACAACTGGAGGGTAGTGGCGCAATTCTGGCTTCGGATTCGAATTCAGCGCGTCGACATACATACAGAAAAATCAAGTCTTTGCGTCTGACAACTGATTTTTTTGTGTGCCTGTGTATTCGTCAAGCTTCATTGAACTGTTCAATTTATTTGCAATATTCTGCTCTGCATAATATAAATGCAAGTTACGGTTCAGAACATGGGATAAAAAGATACTGAGAAGAGATACATTTTTTTCAATGTAGTAATTAGTACAGGATTGTCCTGTTTGGTCGTTTACAAGCAGTTAAAAAGGAAAGCCAGGTTGAATGAAAACTTTTGTATTTAGGTGACTCAATAAAATAAAACGGGAAACAAGAATTAAAACCAAAGTGGCATCAGTTATTTGCACGTAGAAAAAAATAACGTAAATGACAATTTATTTTTGACATATTATGTGAATGTATTTTAATAACGATGTAAACATTCCTTAAAGAGAAACAAGTGATACTGCAATAGCCCATACTTTCTCGCATTATTAGTAAGAGTAATGGCTATGCAATATTATAATACTACATTAACGTTCAGAAGTGTTCCCAATCATCAAATTTTTATCCAAGCCAAGATACAAACTCAGATCTTTCGGAGAAACACGCCACTAACAACTCCAACGTTCCCAATTCATCAAAAACCGGTGTTTTTTCGTTATTTCCACCTTTTAATTTTTTCAAATTCAGTAATTCAATGACAATAAGAATTGCGGTATTTTTAGTGTGCTTTTCTTTTTCAGAGCAAAATTTGAAGAAAAATTGGAAGTTGTGTCTTTTATAAATTGTATTAATTTCTAGCCGAATAACGCAAAATCTTAATTTTTTTCAAAAAAATATTCTTGAGATCTAATATTTCAGAATGATCTAATATTTCAGAATGAATTCGTTTGGCAAAAAATTCGTATCAATGATCAATCGACTTTTGCAATGTTATTTTTTTTTCGAAAATACTGAGTACGCCGAAGTTGGGATCAGTTCTAGTTACTTTTACCGTTCACTGCTAGACACGAAAAAAATTGGCGACGTACAAACTTGTAGAAAGACGGGGGGAAAATTTTAATTTCCACAATTTTCCGAAAATTTGGGATTTTTACGAACAAATACAAATGCCACCATATCCTTTTTCGCTATCCAAGGACAACGTTTCATAAAATATGTGGATTCAATTTTTAGAAAAGTTTGAATATCTTCATGTAATGTACTCCTAAAATTCAAATTATCCCTTTCAAATTCTTAGAGCCTCACGTTCGTTTAGATTATTCGCGGAATATCAGTTGTGGTGAAAATCAGCTGAACGATTTAGGCTCTAACGTTGACCAAAGACGGAAAGGTACAAACAGGGAGACAGACACGTTTTGCCGTCCATCGCATTTCGGTATCAGGGACCAAGAAGCGTGAATTATGACTACACAGTGTTAGAGAAAGTAACGAACTACACAACAAACAAGATATATCAACTTTTTAGTTACCCGACAATACGAAGTTTGCTGTAGAAACATCGCGATTTCCGCCACAGCATAATACTTTCTCTTTATTGCGTAAACGTAATAAGACCAGAAAGAAAATTATAATCTGTGGAAAAATAATAAAGCAAAAAAGTAAAGGTATGATTGAGTGTGAGAAACTAATAGAATTATAAAGAACTAGAAAGGAAAACATTTCCTTTTGGGAAACTGAAGGAAATTTTTTTATGCAGTAGCTTTTGAATCACATCTTGACGAAGTATCATTTAGTCAACGCATCTTTTGTGAATCACAAATTGAAGCACTTTATATCCAACGAGGCATTATTTTACTTTGCGACGGTAAGATGAGCGCACGAGGTTCATTATAACTCCTTCTTAGCAACACGCTTTTATTCCCCTAATTTCATTTTCCTCCTCTGTCATAATTGTGTCAGTAGAATACTACCATAGGTCTGTATTCACACAGTAGAGAAAAATCCCTGTTTTGACGACTCAGTCTTTTCATCTATAATTTATGAATATTTTACGGAAATCTTGAACATCAATTTTTGCATGACTGTAATAGATATCTGTCGGTGATGATGGAATAACCAACACTATTTTTCTAACTCAAGTTAACTATATTCTCTGAGCCAAATATCTCGTTTACCTGTTAGATGAATAGCAGGTCATTCGTGATTGATAGAAAATATCGAAGTACATGAAATTCTAGAAGAGCAATTCTATACCAAATTCCAACACAAAATTATATAAAAATCCCAAAGAAAAGCACGTATATGCAAACATTAAATTAAAGATCAGGAATTTTTTATAAGTAACAACGGAAGATAAAACACGATTTTTCTGAAGTGGCATCGTTCTAAAGAATATTACCTCTAAAGCAAAGACAATTAAGATACGTTGAGTTTGTATGGATTATATTTAAGCATTGTTTAATTGAGTACCAATATAAATTAAGCACTATTAATGAAAACGATTTAGTTGATGACTGATAATAATTTCAGTAACGACATTATTGATGCCATATAATGGAACAATTTTGCAAAAGACAACATGTTCTCAAAAATCTCTGAAATACCAAGAACGTCAATAGTACACGCTACCCAAGAATAACTAGGACGTTGATGGCCCTAAAATAATAATCTGAACTTAACTTCCTCTCGGTACCTCACTAGGTCGTCCCTCTTCCCCCCTCTCAGTGCACCGTCTGCTGGCCCCTCTTCCATCCCTCTCAGTGCCCCGTCTGCTGGCCCCTCCTTCACTCTCACCCCTCTCGGTGCCCCTCCTTCACCCACGCCCCGTCGTTTTAAGATATCGAAAAGGAGGAGAGATAGTAGCATACATATCGAGGAAGGACAGAACTTATAAAAGGACTGTCCTCCCTAAAGTA
The DNA here is from genome assembly GCA_038098605.1 of Gryllus longicercus. Lineage (NCBI taxonomy): Eukaryota > Metazoa > Arthropoda > Insecta > Orthoptera > Gryllidae > Gryllus > Gryllus longicercus. Next base: position 3,351,495 of record JAZDUA010000139.1, read on the forward strand.
CTGTCCGATCTTATTTTCTTTCTCATCGTAATTGTGTATCATTGATGACTTTCTCGTAAGGGTCGTTTAATCTAGACCTATTAGAATATATAGCTGAACTTCAATGGACTCAGACACAATCACATAATGATCCTTGTTTTTCGTTCTAATAACAACTGAATAATAAAATAATTACACTTTTTCACATTTTCACATTTTCACAAAGAAATTTCATTTTTTCACAAAGAAGTAAATAATATAATTACATTTTTTCACATTTCAAGTCTTTTTTAGATAAGAGATATTTTAGAAGTTTTAAGCAAAGTAAAGAGGAAATATTAAATATAACTCATGGTGAGAATGAAACCTCGAACTCTTATAATTTAAGAGCAAGAAACAAGATAAATTCAAACGTAAAACTAAGAGTTCTTCTCGATAAATTCTCTAGCATATTTTCGTTGTGTCACAATTATCATACCATTCCCTTCAAAGGAGAAATAGGAGAGTATCAATTGGGATTTTCAAAACAATCAACCGCAACATTGTCAATATGATTCAAATTGTGAATCGTGAGGTGAAATAAGCCATGATATGATTGGATAATTATACGCAAATCAGATATGGATAAGCCAAAATTACAGCTACTAAATTTAGACTGCGTGAGATCAATGTTTTCATAAGCGGTTTCCGGTGGTATAATTAGATGAAGTCCACAAATGTGGTTTTCCTCACTCACACATCAATCTCATTACCCCTTCCATAGAAAAACGGATATAGCCAAAATTGATGAAATTATAAACTTCAACTCCTACAAACGCAATGTATTTTGGCTTGTAACTAGTTCAGATCGAGAAAATATATACATAAATATGAGATGAACAATATGGAAGTTAATGTAGGTTCAGATTCTTGTATACTTGTCACGATTTGGTTGGTGATAAATTCTTCTCAGACATCGCAAGAAAACTTAAGCTTTGACAAATGCAGAAACTGAATGTCAAGTTCCAACTCAATCGTTACCGACTCAATACTTTGAAACAACTACGGAAGACTTGCGAATAGATAATCGAAAGCTCATAGGGCGTACTTGTTGGGTATTGATCGTTGAAATAAGCATTTCCAATTTGGGGAAAGGTCTCACAGGCACCCATGTTTTTTTTTTAAATTTGATACACATTTTTTGCAACACGTCACTTAGCCCTTCTTGTACATTGAGCATAACTGGAGTAATCCTCTGTTAAGTTTTTGTCTTTTTGTCTTGTCACGTCGCAATTAATCAGTACTTTTTATCCTTTCGCCAAGGGTTCGACGTCGTAAGTAACTGGGGTTCCCACACGGTCACCCGTCCAGGAATTCGTGGTGTATGCTTAACTTTCGTAATTTCAAATAGTTAAAGAATTGTAATTAAATTTGTCATTTAATTCAAATATTGATGCAAATAGTCGATGCTTTTTTTTTATTTGTCCCGTGTATGTTGTAGTATGTATTTACTGCGACCTCACCCTTTTATCTACTCTATCAGTTATCTGGTTAATGATCTATCCAAGCTTTGAGACAGAAAGTCGCATCACTAGGACGGTAATCATTTTTCTTCACATCTTCAACATTAAATGAACTCTCATAGCGTGAAGGTACTCAAACTTACAAAATATCAGAACAAATATGAACTGTATCTTGACTATGTGGGAATGTGTGACCAACAGGCACAGCTTGTGTAACAAATCTGTTTCTTCTTATAATGATGTATTATTTTTAATATTAGAGTAACCGTTTAAGTATATGCGATTTGTAAGGCTTCTAAAATACCTCTTCTATAAGCAGCAGGATGCCTAGATACAACGCATTCATACCCATCAATATATGCTATTCCTTAAAAACTGCGATGCGGTAGTTTTTTTTCAAATACCACGACAAGGCAGAACCACCCAGAAGACTGATGTTTCAAGGGTAGTAATCTATGAATATCATAAACCCAAAAGACGTCGCAATTCAATTCATCACTAAATCGTAACCGGTGTTCTCTCAAACGACTAAGATATCAAAAGAAACAACGGTTATATATGATCCATGATATCATAGGAAAATCTGAATATGAAATTCAAATAGCAGTCCACAAGTTAAGTCAGGTTGCTAATGAGTATGGTATGAAAATCTCACCCAGTAAAACAAAAGTGATGGCATTTAAAGGACTTGAACCTTTAAGAGCAAAGATAGTTATATATGACCAAATAATTGAACAAGTAAATGAATTTAAATATCTTGGGTATCATTTTAATTATATAAAATCAAAGGATATGGAAATAAAGCTGAACAACTTCACATATTTCTGTGGAACGTTACAGCGAACTCTACATCATAATGCGCAAAAGGAAACTCTTCTCAGATTTTACAAAGTTATTGCTTTGCCATTACTACTTTATGGAAGTGAGAGCTGGACATTAACATCAGATCAGCTGCGCCGAATTGAATCTGCAGAAATGAGATTTCTTCGTTTTGTGGCAGGATATTCACTATTAGACCACAAAAAAAGTGTAGATATCAGAAAAGAACTAAATGTTGAACCGGTTATAGATACCATAAAGAAATATCGAGAAAACTGGAAAGGTCATGTCCTGAGAATGCCACAACATAGAATAAGTAAAACTATTCTTCAATATGTACCTAAAGGAAAAAGAAGTGTAGGACGTCCCTTGAAGAGATGGCATGAACAATTCTGAGACGGAACAGACCAAGAGGTCTAATCCTTGCTGTCGATGATGATGATGATGATCTCAGGGATGAAAATATCGAGAAATAAAATAAACCAGCGTACCCTAGCGAGAACTCTCGCATGTTAATCCGCATCCTTATATTTACTGAAAACCACATCTTGTATTTGTAGAAATATTTGAAGAGATTTGTATTGTTTTAATTATAATTTGTATTAATTTGCATTCAGATGCCATTATAATTACGTCCTTTGTATTAGTTGCATTCAAACAACCGGCAATAATTTAGTCTGTAAAAGATATACCTCAATTGACTGACTCACTGAAATGGTTTTGCTATCCTGCGGCGTATGTCATTTCCAGATTTACGAGTACGGGGCAATTAATTGAGTTGGTTTCTGCTGCAGGATTTTCTACAGAACGTGTATGAAATTTAAATTATCGACGTTACAGCAGCTTACATTTTATTTAGTTTTTCCTACCTTTTACATTTTTTTAAATTTGCAGAGTTCAACGAAAATGAGACATGTTCTGTTTTTAAATGTCCTTTTCTCTCCGAAATATTTCAATAACAGATTTTACTAAGAGCAAAATTTCTATCTTTAATTTTGCAGGTGTAGGAAGATTGCAAAACAATTTAAAACTTTCGTAATTTTCAAAAAAAGAAGAGAGTTCTCAACAAAAATGAGACTTGCATCATTCTGATAAGAGTCTTTTAAGTTATTCGAGAACAAAGTTTAATAAAATCCTTTTGAGTTACTTTTGAAAAATTTGGAACATGTTGAAACTTGTTGTTGGGGCTAGATATATTAGGTACTCCCAAAATCAAAATAACCACTTAAAACGCGCAGAGAGTCTCGTTTAGATTTGATGGAGGAAGATCAATTTTTGGAGAAAAACGTCTGAATGGTTTAGGCGCTAGCTTTGACCACAGACAGACAGAGAGGCAGAAAGACGCACAGAATAATCATTTCAGATTGTTTTGCCATAATATAAAATAATGAATAATGTCAGTGAATGTGCATCCTAAAACCAAGGTTTAAACTGAATCTTTATTTTAAAAACATACGGAACATATCATTAGTTGCTCTACAAAGAATTCGAAGTTTTATGAAAAAAAAAGGTTTTTAAATCTCAGCTGAGTGGCTTCTTTAGAAACATTTTAAACATCGCTCTTATAAATTGGTAGAGTTTGCATGTGTGGTGTTGATATCAATGTAAACTTTCAGGTGGCCCGGAATAATGTAACTATTATATCATAAATTCTAGATTGGAAGATTTGGCACACTTAAAACAGCCATTTAAATGACCATTTAAGTGACCACTAAACAGCTTTAAATCAATGATAATGTCATACTGAAAATAATATTTTTTGAAACCGGCTGCTTCGTCGGTCGTTTGCTTGTTTCTTTTTGATCAATTTTAGTCTGCGTACTGCTATACATAGTATCAAAATATCACAGAAATGAGAGGATGGTTATAAAATGATAAATATTCAATTGTTTTTGTTAAAACAAAAAACTATATCTAGTGTACTGCATTGTTGAAAAAACCTGAAGCATAAGTCGTAAACCTGCGTATAGAATGTTGCTGATGACAATTAAAAAAAATATTTTCCGAAAATCGGAGGAGTTCATTAACAACTCGTGAGAATACGAATGAATGAATTTTGCGTTTGTGTTGTGAACGAACGTAAAGTATTTACAAAAAACGTGGACCGAGCGAACAGCGGATCAAAAATCCGCAAGCTGCCACAAAACTTCCTCCCGAAAACACAAACTGAGGACCGGCGGTCACAAAGACGCCCCTCCCGCGCCGGCCGCCCTGACAGAGCGACGCTTCCCGGAAATGTGACCGCGTGACGCTTTGACCTTTCAGGGGAAGATGCGGGGCGTTGTGGAAAGAGAGGGTGCGGAGGGCCGGAGAGGTAAAGAGCGGAAATTAGAGGCAACGAGTGGACGGCTGAGCGCACGTGATTCCGTCCTCGCGTCCACCCGTCCCCCACCACGACCCCCCCTCCTCCCCTTTCCCCTCCCCTTCCCCTTCCCGCCACCCAGTCCTCCTCCCCGAACCCCTCCCAGTGCACTGCCCCGTCCCCCTCCCCGTCCCTCTCCACGTCTCCTTCATCTTCCCTCTCCATGCTCCCCTCCCCCTCCCCGTCCTCCTCCCCCTCTCCGCCCTTCCCCACTCATCGTTCCCCTCCCAGTGCCCCTCCCCGTCCCCCTCCCCGTTCTCCCCCCCCTCCCAGTCCTCCTCCCCCTCCCCTCCCATCCTCTCCCAACTTCCCTCCCCGAGTCCCTCCCCGTCCCTCCCCCCGCGCATGCCCCCCTCGCACGCGGCCGGGGAGGTCCCGCCGCGTCCGGGACGTGACCGGGCTGCGAAACGAGTACAGGTGATTGCACGGACTGCAGGCGCCCGCCGTGGCGAAAATCCTATTACGCAAATGACGGCACGAAACACGCCAACAATTACTTTTAATTTCCATTCAGTGTAAGCGCATTCATAAACTTGACGACAATCTCCTAATAGAAAATGGCCCTCGACCGTCAATATCGTCTTTTCCGAAGTGGGAGCTTTGACACCGCTAATCACGCTAATTATCCAAACACGTTTCGCGCCGGACGGAGAGGGGGGGTGAGAATGAGGGGCGGTGAGCTATTAATAAAAGGGTGACCGCGTGCGCCCGGCGCCCTCTGACAATATGGCGGTCGATTTTCGCTATTGTCACGCGCGTCACCACCGCCCCGCCCCCTCCCCCCGCGCGACGATACGGTCGTTTAAATGGCGTTTCGGATACGTATGCGGCTGCACAATAGACCTCCCCCACCCCTACCCCCACACCCCACCCCCTCGCCGCGGAATCGCTTCGGTACCCCCTCCCCCCCCCACCCGCACGTTTGGAAATGACGACCTCACAGTGCCCTCTGTTTCGGGCATGATGTTTGTATATTGCTCTTAACTGTTGATATTTGAAAGCGAAGAAAGAATGTGGATGTGTAGTAACGTGAGAGCATTTCTCGTCCTTTTTGCGCAATGTTTTGGTTTGCGAATGGCATTCGTGTCAATAACGTCTGGCATGTGGCTCTACATTACGGAAATAAAACATTCCAACGGAAATATGTTTCTATTAAAATGCGATGGCAAATGTATTTGGTAGCGGTGCTAAGGTCAATTATTGCATACACGATATACATATTTCATAATTATAAAATATATCGTCATAAAGAAAAAAATCCAAGCAATGCATAAGCATGATAATTATATAGAAGATAGATGATAGGACTTCATTCACATAAATGTGATATTTGTAAATGAAATAATTCAAAAGAGACATCTTACTTGGATCGTTACAAATGTTGAATTAACTTAATTTCTTGTTCATATATGCCAAATTTTATTCCAAATGGATATTTAACGAGCATATTCTTCATTTTATACGCTTGATTTAACTTTAATTTAATGAATGTTACAAACAATCATGAAAAGTATTGAAAATGGAGTAAATGTGAATTAACTGTAAGAAAAGAGAAGCAGAAAGATTGGATGGCAGAGACGTACAGAAAGAGTTTGGGACATAGGTGGGGGTGAGGGGGAGACAGAGGGAGGAACGGAGAGAGTGACCGAGAGAAAATGAAAGAATGACGAAAAGACCGATTTTACAAAATCGGTTTGATTCAGCAGACTGCTGTTGAGGTAGTGAGACTACGTTTTGGGGAGGTAGTAATTGGGAATAGAACTGCCTCTGCAGGAATGTGAAAGTGAATATATAAATACACAATGCTTGGCTCTTGCAATTAGGATTTCGTGATCTGAATTCCTGGGAGTCGTTTCAATGCAATAAACAGCAAAATGAACAGTCCACCGATGAATGCCTAAGCGTTTAGTTTTCTGGTAAACAGTGGATTGCGATGACCAGAGATTTCGGAAAATATACTGCTGTGTGTGTGATCACGTGCTTGTGAGATCGAAGGGAAAGGTTCCCAGGGGGTTGGACGGCGAGATACGTGGATAACAGTCACCGTCCCAAGGAAGTTTAATCTGACAGGACCACAGATGGTGGCAACGCGTTGAAAAGGGGATTAGGCAGTGGCAGAGACTGGGCGTGCACTGCAAACTGCCGCCGAGCGGCCGTAAAAACGCGCTTTATTCAATTAGTCCGGGCGTCGGGAGCGCTATCAGCGACTCGCGCACTAACCGCGCGGAATGTAGTTTATGAACGCGCGCGTTTTATGCTTCCGTATCAGATTTCACGGCGGAGTTCTGGCAACGCGCCGCCACCGCCGCCTCCGTCACTTGCTGTGCGATATCGCGTGGCGCGAACGTTAAGTGCCCGAGGGACCGCCGTGGGGGCGGAGGGGGATGGGAGGTGGGGTTGGGCCGAAAGCCCATCAATCCACCCCTCCCACCGACCGCCCGATATCGGATACCGCAGGCCCGATACGCGCCCAGTTAACAATCGAGCCTGATAGCCGGCGGCGGCGCTGGCGGGACGGCCGGCTCCTGCACGGGGCTTTGCCAGGTGAGAGAGAATGGGGGAGATGCAATGGGCGGTGTCTTGCCGTGGGATGCCGCTGCAATGAACTAGCTATATTGAGTGAATCGATCGATACAGATATTTCACAGGGGGCATGAGAAATGTTTGTACATTAAAGGGTATACGAGATTTTTGTTTCTTTTTATTGGTATTGCAAGTTACATAGATCAGTACTATAGTACTTTTACGTAGGTATTTTTTGCAACTTAAGTTGATCTAAAAACTAACTTAATTCTAAAGCTAACTACTCAAAGTAGTGTATCAAGATAGTTATGTACGAAAGAGTATGTTTTGTTCAGGGAAAAATAGGAACGTTTATTTTATTTGACATTGTGACAAAATATTTTTCGGTATTTTGGCTTCGTATTTCTACTTTCATATTTCTTTTACATTCTTATATTTTTTTAAAAATTTCATAATATGAATAGTGTTGCTTTCAAAAAGAACTCACATAGTGCATGAATTTGAAATCAAACAATAATGTACCTTCCTGAAGTTCCTGAACTCATTTGGAAAAGAACAAACACAATACTCTTATGTGTCATTTTGAGTTGATCTATCCTTATCTAATGATTACCTCTCTCGTATTTGGCGAGGAAATCGATAGCCCGTAACATGACGAATGCTGTAGGGCAGGTTTATTATTGACGAAGACGCCATGTGCTTCGACAGACTGCCGGATGGAGAGGATGGAGAGGTCACGCTTGCGTGATGTGTATGTTCGAGCAAGGCTGCCTGCGCACGTAACGGAAAGGACAGATTAGCGGACGGCGCGGCTCATCTAACGGAATGGACGTCGAGCTAGGTCACCAGTGGCTTGCTCCGCGTCACTGTACACTTCGCGAAGCATCTCGGCTTGTTAAGGGCACATGCACGTGAATGCAACAGAAGTGATGGTCAAAATTAAGCATTCCACATCTCAATTTCCAGAAAACTTTGATACTGATGTAAGTTAAAATTATGTCACAGTATGAATGACTTCTTTAAAATACTTGTATACTAGTTTCACTTTAATATCTTTACTGTATTTTTTTGTTACAAATATTTTAGTTTATTACGATATTTTTATTTTGCTCTTTAACGAATTTAGTTCATGTTCTTTATAACTCTAACAAGTACATTAATCGAATTTGGCAGGCTTTTAGACCATACAATTATCTAAATATTAGGCTAATACGAAATAATTTAGTTATAATTTTGAATGAAATAATTTTTAAAATAACTTACGGGAACTTCACTTAAACGTTTCATAGTGACTAATCAAAAACCCCGCTCAATCATCAACACGTGAATACTAAAATGTAGAACATCAAAGAGAGGAGAATAAGAACAAAAAACATAACAACGCAATACACTGCTGGCGAAAAGACCATCAGAGCTACTAAGGGTTGCATCAAAATGTATTCCATCGAAATATTTTCGATAGAGTACGATATAAAATTGAACAAAATTTGACATTTAAACGGAGCATGGCCGCTTGACATGAAGCTTATAAATTGTATTTTTCGGAAACTTTTCAAAATGTTACACGTATAAAACATACATAATTTTCTTACGCAAAGATTGTAGATTTTTATTAAACAAATGAAAAATTGATTTTTTTAAAAATATATTACCGTACATGTACCCGACTCAGCTTCCGCACCGCAGCTGAAACACGACGTGCCCTACGGAACTCCAGGGGCGGAGGGAGGTGGTTGCTCGGGATTTCGTCTCAAGACTAATGTTGCAACAGAACAGATCGGGACAACCTCGCAAACTCTGGCCTCGTTTCGTTAAAAGAGAACTTTCCAAGGGCGTGGTACAAATCGCGTCTCATTACAAATACACAGCTTTGCTTGCTGGCTGGCACAATTATGAACAATTAGAGAAGGAAGAGCGAATTCATGACTAAAGGTATTTAGACTAAACTCGGAATTTACGGGGTTAACTGAAAAGTTATAGTGAGGTATTCTGCACGTAATAGACGTGATACACTGTTTTAGCAAAGATAGCGCAAGTCTTCGTAAGAAGTAGTGTATGTTTTTAATTCAGTTACAGAATAACGATATTTATCAAACGAAGTAGTATATCTTTTAGATATAATTATAAAACTAATTTTATGATTATTTTATAGATTCTTCACGACTGAAAAAGAAATTCTTTTTTTTTTTTTCAAATTTGGAACCTCAAACATGAAAATATGTTGAATATTTTTTAGACTTGTATCACACTAAAACATATATTATTTTCCTTTTCTAGTTAGCAAAAAGCGTAAGAAAGTTGTATCTATTGAATATATTGAGTCGTAATTATGAAAATTATTGAGTTAGGTAAGTAGAAAAGTATATATCTTAAAAGATACATCCTAAAGAAAAGTATGTTTCTTTTTGCTTTTAGTACATTCAAAATGAAGATTTAATTCATTTCTAATAAGTCACCTTGCCATCATATTGTAAAGATAATTACTCAAAAATGTGTTCCGAAAAATATGTTTCCAAGCTCGTCACCTTATCTTTCTTTGAACCTTGTCCCTAACCTCGTTCATTCTTTCAACATGTATAACCCTTAATTTCATTTTTACAATGCTCGTGGGAAACTCGTGGCACGTGTTGAAGACCGCTTGTCTCGCGTTGCAGGGAACGTGTTCGTGATAGCGGCCATCCTGCTGGAGAGGAACCTGCAGAACGTGGCCAACTACCTGATCCTGTCGCTGGCGGTGGCCGACCTGCTGGTCGCGTGCCTCGTGATGCCGCTGGGCGCCGTGTACGAAGTGAGCAAGCAGTGGACGCTGGGCACCGAGCTGTGCGACATGTGGACGTCGAGCGACGTGCTGTGCTGCACCGCCTCCATCTTGCACCTCGTGGCCATCGCCTTGGATAGGTGAGTTGCCTCTGGGCCGCGTGAAGTCGCAGGTCTCCGCGTGCTATTGTCTGTCTTGCGAGTGCTCTTGGCTGTCCGAGTGACGTCGCCTCTGAGGAAAACTTCGGCATGATGGTCGAAACATCGGCATGCTTTAAGGTCAATCGGCATGCTTCAAGCTACAGGGAAAATGTCTTACTGTATTAAGGTCTAACAGAAAAACATATTTGATACAATATGGTCTAGAGCTATATCTAGTCAAATGATTAAACGTCCACAGCTAAAATGTCTACAAACAAAAAAATTCTAGGGCTAAAATGTCTACCAATATTTCTACAGCTAAAATGTCCACTAAATGCAAACTGTAGCAACTAAATGAGGAAGTAGAAGAATCTGATGAATGATTTTAATGAAACTCTGTCCTATATCCACATATTTTATAAACGTATTTTTCGAGTTAAACATGCATTTATAATTACACTCACTAACAACTCTAACAAACTTTCACAAGTTTCACTTTGTATGTGTAGACATATGCGAAATAGTTATTTTTGCATGTATACACCTTAGCCTGTAGACATTTCTGCCTTTAGACATACTTTCATTTGATTTTTCTTCATGTAGACTAGCGCGATGTGTAGACATTTATTATGTAGACCTTTCAGGGTAGACCTCGAGTCGTTATACCTCAAATATTATTCATTATTTATGAAGATCTTATTTCTGTAGACCTACTGACCGGTTACCGTCAATATCACAGCGTTCGACGCGGTGTCACCGGACAGCCAAAAGCACTCATTTGATTCACGTTTTTCGCCTCAAGTGTTTTCACTTCTTTGGAGTTGCTGCACAAATATGTGCAAGGTGAGTGTGCAGCATTAAAGCCTAGCAAGGAACTAAACTACTTAACGATATTTCATTGGCATCTGGAGATGAAATGGATGTTTAGTTCTTAACTAAATAGTGAGTTTCTCATTGTGTTTCCGTACGGGATGCAGTATGAGTTTGAGTTGAGTTGCTACTTGCAGAATAATGATTATATGGACATTATCTTGAGAAATTTATTTGGTTTACGAATTTTGTGAAAGTATATTTTTTGCAAAACAATGATATTTAAAAATTGAGGTGTTTTGTGCAATGTGCTATATTGTGTCTTCATTCTAATAAAGTAATATATGCATTACTTAATTTATAATTCAATAATAATTATCTCGTCTGGTATTAAATGTACTTGATACACTTTTGTTATTATACTTTACATTCATGTCTAACGTATAGTAAAAAATAAAATACTTTATCATTTCCGTCCATATTAATTATATATATATATATATATATATATATATATATATATATATATAATAGCTTACTTTGAGGGGACCAAGAAGGTGATGAGACTTGGTTTGTAGTGAGACTAGCTGAAGCCGAAGAAGTGCATAGACAAGCTTTAATTTCAATTATGCAAATATGTAAATTGGAGATTTTTATGTTAATTTAGGACTAGGCTTCGTTGCAATTTAATAACACTTTTGTAAAGTAGTAAGTGAATTTATGATTTTCCATCTACACATTGTAGCAACATTAATGTTTGAAAGAAATGTTGCCAAGTTTGTCACGACAAACGCCGTGATTTTCAGGCGCCGTGAACATTCTTTTACGTTTAACTTAAACTGAAAGAGAATGCCAGTTGTATAAAACGGAATTCCTTTCCTCTCTACGCAAAACTTTATACGGTTCTACGAAACAACACATCGACCACGCTGATCGAAGTATCGAAGAACTAAAACTTTCTTATTCCTGTTTCATGGGTCGGAACCAGTGGCGTCTCGAGAATAGTCTTCAGATAGTCTTTTCCAATCGAAAAAAATTAAGGTTGTATATTTAAATGTTTAAATCACTAAAACAAACAATATACAATTTGTCAACGATTCATCAAACTATTTTTAAAAATTCATAAAAATATTCCTTTCGAATAATACATTAGTTAAGTATCTATGTTTTTAAATTTCCGTGCACACTGAAATTGTAAAACAAAACTACGCAAACTTTGGGCATGTATCTACGGTTTTATTAGATATCCGGGAACTCGAGAAAAGTGTAAAAATTTATATCTACATTACTAATACTTAACGTACGCAAAATTGAAATAAAATGATGCAGACTCCGGCCTTGAGTCAAAACCAGGCACGTCCTTAAAGGCAGTAAGGCGGAGCCACTCATGAAGATTTCGACCCCCAAAGAAATTTAAAAACGTATTTATAAATGTATTTATTAATAATACATGTCTGATTTATATTATGTAACAATCGTATCAACATTTTTCTTTGTCGGTACGTTAACGTCTGGCCGTAACGCATTTGAAGCTGTTGACAAGGAAGAGAAAAGCGTTAGGCTCTTATTTCATTCCTCCATAAGGCCTGTGTAAAATGAAGATATCTGACGTCATTTACAGCAAAGGCTTACCGGCAGGACTAAGGCTGTGTCTAGGCAGCTTCCAAGTTTGTCTCCTAGGTCCTGAAGAAGGGCCCACTAGATGGCATTACTATGCAGCTCAGCGAGTAGCATTGTTCATCAACTAGTTTTCCCAACATGCGGTAGGACCGCTACTTCCTTATACCTATATCGGAAGAGAATATATTTAGAAGTACTGTGCATGAAATACAATGCAATGCAATGTAGTGCATTTGCAGCCTTCTCCGTTTAAAACACCGCGAGCTGCAACTGTTCAAAACTCTATTGTTTCATTAGATACCCAGTAACTTCAAAAACAATGGTTTTACCTCAAAGCTTACATAGGACAACAGGCGTAGGGTAAAATTCAAAACAGAAACAAGAAACCATTCTTCTATGGCAGAGGGGATCCAAGCCCGGAAATTCAAAAACAATTATTTTACCTAAAAAATGCAAATATTTTATTGTATTATTTCACTTATTGTCATACTGCGAGCACCGAGTTAATTTTCATACTTCATGTGCCACAGTTTACGTTATGCGCTACTAAATATCTAAGATTAGACTGTCCGATATTAAATATTTGTTATTTACATCTGGAATTTTGAATCACCAACAAATTTTATATTGTTGGTATGCAAAAATCGGTTGTACTGTAAAAATATACTATACCATGCAATTGCAGTATTCGTGAATGCTGTTTTTGTAACAATATTTAATGTAGTTGTATGACTAGAATATTTTATTTGTTCGTGAGTTGTGAGTGCTATTTTTTGGAAATCCATTTTGTTTTGTTTTATTCAGTAGAATGTTTGCCACTGCACACCACTAGTGGCGCATAATTTTCATTTAGAGATGATACAAAGACTTAAATATCTCTAACTCAAGATTAAATAGATAGATAGATAGATAGATTCTGCAAATAACCAAACTGGTGCCACAATTTAATAATAATAATAATAATAATAATAATAACAATAATAATACTATAACAAATGATGATTAATGAGGAAAATAAATTTAAAAAGACATATGCAAATCACAGAAACAGAACTATTGCATCAATTACAAAGGTCAACAGTATTTTTGTAACAAAGAATGGGAATGGTGTTCTTAGCCAAGACTTGAACACTTAATTCGAATACGAAAGCCGTTTTTCCTATAGGGCCCAGTTTTCTAGTGATACACTTCTCCTTATCTATATAAATGCTTGAAATTGCCTGTAATAATTGTTGCAAATGTTTAATTTTCTGTATCTTTATTTAAATATTCTGCAGATGTATTCGTTTAGGAACTATATATATATATATATATATATATATATATATATATATATATATATATATATACATGACACTGAATTCAGAAAATTCACCTTTAGGAAACGAAAAGGGTCTGTAACATTGGTAGGTCATGCTCGAGCAGATAGAATCTTGTTTCTTGCCAATTGCATTCCACCATTTAGAGATGGGACAGCGTGGAAACCGGCTTTGATGTGATGGCTTGCTCTTCTAGGTTCGTGAAGGTTTGTGTTTTGTATTAATTCAGAAGAAATGTCTCATAATTGTCTAAATAGCCCAAATACGTTATGTTATGTCTGTAAATAATTGACTGAAATCTCAAATTCCGTACCTTAATCCTCTGAGAAGGAAGTGTTATGAACTGTAATTCGGGTGTGAGGAAGGCGACCAGATTAAGAAATGGGCATCGCATCTTCCAAAAAATATAAAAAGCAAACGAACAACAAATCCAGAAGTCTGTTGACGTTGTCTCGAAAATATGGAGAAACTAAGACAAGTCGTAGGCTTCCGCGGCCAGTCACGTGCATGATCCTGACTGTCCGGGTGAGGCCGCGTCGAAGGCTGTGTTGCCGACGTTTCGACCATCTAGTCGTGGTCTTCCTCAGGCATACCAGCATACCATCCCTGAGGAAGACCATGACAAGATGGTCGAAACGTCGGCCACACAGCCTTCGACGCGGCGTCACCCGGACAGCCAAGATCATGCACTATGGACAAACTAGATCTACGGCTTTAAGTCATTCCATTTTGACAAAAATACAAAAAATCAGCACAAAAGCAATAAATGCGCGAATCCATCAAAATACCCCTCTGGATTTTTAATTGGGTTATTCCATTATCACACCTGCAATTGGCGTCGGAGTGTACTCCGGGCGGAAAAAGTGGTGTATTTTCGCAGGCGCCACTTCCTGTTTTCAGGGCAGAGTCGTGCGTCACGCCGCGTTGGTAGCAGCGGTAGCCAGCCGCAGCCCCACCTTCAAATATTCACAGGCCGCCTACGGTGAAGCTTCCTCCCGCTTTCGACCACGCCCCCCCCCTCCGCCCACACCTCTGCCGCTCCCCGTTGCTTGCGGAATCAATCGGGAAAGCCGCAGCTTCGCCATCGGCGTGCCGAGGCCCTCGCCTCTCCATTGCATCCCCTGCATCCCCTACAGTGAGTACGGTCTCGAGATGTGACGGTTAGGGCATAAAAAGCTATTGGTATTGTGGTGAATTTTCGTTGGCATTTACCATGAAATAATTAAGATGTTCACTCCAAAAGTTTTGAGAATACTATATTTAAAATTGAGATAACAAGTTCTTACCTTCACATCTTCTCGAAGTACTCTCCACCACACGCTATGAGACAGTGTTTTAACCCTTAATTCTGTCAGAAATTCAGTTGTTGCTATGGCTGTGTGGGATGAGGCGTTGCCATAGTGGAGCAGGATTCCACGCAAACCTGATTTTGGACGGTTCTTTCTCAGCTCTTCAAACAATCTGGGCAATCAAATTGTAGTGCACCATCTTGCGGTGACTGTATTTTGTTTCTCGAGTGGCACTGTCACAATATGGCGACTGGCAGAGAAGAACAAATCATTATATATTTAAAGCTGATCCAGTTTTTAAAGCTTCCTGAATCTGAGCATATGTACAACGAGGATCTTCCCTTAGCAAATGTTCCACCTTCAGCACATTTTCATTCGTTGTTTCTACGTTTGGGCCTGCCAGAACGGTCTTCATCTTCCAAAGAGTCCCTTCCCCTCTTGAATTCGGCAAACCATCGATAGACAGTGGCTTGTGAAGGGCAACCATTGCCAAACGCACGCTGTAATCTCTCGAGGCATGATTTCTTATCTAATCCAACCTTAAAGTCATGCAAAATCATAGCTCTGAAATGCTCTCTCTTTAGGTCCATCGTTACTGGCAGAGGAACAATAACTAATAGAACACAAATAGCCCTTCTAAGTTAATAAATTACCCGAGCGTGTTCAAACTTGCGTGAGATTCTCACTAAAAGTTCCACCTAACAATGGAAATAGTTTCATTGCTGCTGAGTAACTGATTGTTGCTCATTCTCAAAACTATTGCCAACAATATTGTTTAGTCGGTGGTAGTTTTTGTGGCTTCCATACAACAGAAAAATGATGATGATGGCTAAGCCATCGATAGCCGCTATTGTGATTAATAATATTGTTGGCAATGACGACTCATAATTATTCCATAAAAAGCTACTTTTCTGAATCACAGAACACCGAATACAAGAATCAAACTCCACATTTGCTTTGAACGTTTATAGAGGAAATCTTAGTCCTATGCCGACTCTTTGTCCCGTCATTGCTTTGAAAGAAATTCGCATATTTTAGATGTGATTTATTACACTTTCAACTGTATGATAAATAAGCAAGATATGGAAACAAGATTTAGTTTACTTACTAAAAAAATTATTAAGAAATAAAAGTATGACTACCTATTATTGCTCCCGAAGGAAATGAATTTTTTGTAACAATTTTTTGTAACGGTTCTTTAACATAGTAGCGTATGAAATAAGGTAAAGTAACTGATAAAAGGAGGGTAAAAATTAGAAGAGGCCTTCCAAAGTTTTATAAAACAATAATATATTTGTATAAATAAACTGTTGTCCAATCATCACGACCCCTAATTAATTTAAATATATGTATTACTTAGCCAAAAATGTGTATTAAGATTTAATACTGTCCTTTTGTCAAGTTGAATCGACACTCTTGTTCGATGGAAGTGATAAAATCTGATACTGCTACTGCAGCTTCTTACCATTGCATCCCAGCAGTTACATTACATTGCAGTAGTTTACCATTGTATCGTTGGAATTTTCCGATTCCTGTTTAATTAATCAAATTTTTGCCACCGTGTTTTTTCAGATTCACATTTCAGTCAAGCAGTAATACTTTGTCGTCTTCAAGTTACAAAATATCAATTTAGTATTGCATTATCAGCGTGCACAACCTTCTAAAATATCTGGAAAGTCAAATATGATCGTTCCCTTGCCCACGTCACTACCACGTTGCCTCTGACTTCCGTCATGCAAACCCAAATGCAATCATCATTGTATTTTCTTGCGAAAACTTTACGTCAATTAGCCTGTAACGTATAACGGCTTCCATTGTATTACACGATTTTTGTATTTAGTTTCCGGAAGTAAATAAAGAAAATTGCCCAAATGATATATGAAGTGGAATGTGTTGATAGTTGTATATATTTGTACTAAATTACTTTTCATTTTGTAAGAAATAGAATTCAAAATAATCAAAATTATTCCACCCAATATATCCACTTTATTTAGCTGTAAATAGATGTAGCTTTAACTATTTTTATGGGTTTTGCTCAGGGCTTATATCCAGCCGATAATCGGTTCCCCTTTACGTTTCGATGGGACGCATATTCGACAAGACACTTCACGGCTCCTCTGATCTGGAGTCAGCAGAACGCGAGGTCCCCACCATAGGTTAACTATTGCATCTCAAACCAAATGAATGTCTTGAATGTTGGTAAAATTTACAGAAGTTATCATTTGTTTGTTGCAAATATAAATAAAGAATCGTTTTCATATAGTTACTTACACAGTATACGAGTACACGAGTAATTAAAAGTTTATCAACGACTTTTGGGAACACAAAACGCAACGAAATTACCCTAAAACGAATGAGAATACACACTCTCATACAACAGTGCTATTTGTGAAAAGTTGTTTACTCATATTTTTAGCTGACCAACAAAAACAATACATGCTCTAACGAAAACATCACGAATTGTTCTTAGTAATCTCTTTTATTGGTAGCTGAAAGTCGTCAGCTTTTTGGAGTACAAGTTATAGTCCATTCCAAAAAGAAACACATTCGCAGTAAAAGACAACTTGAACAGAGGTCAGTAACTTCACACGAAAAAGAAAAAAAAAACACTTTGAGATGATGTCAGCAAAGAATAAATATATTTAAAACTGCGGTTCTTCAGGCGAAATGTCGAAGGTGGGTTTTGCGAGTCAAATTTAACTGCAAGTAGTTCGGCTTAAAAAAATTGGACATTTCACAGCCTCCAAGTTCTTTTTTGATAGAGGTGGAAATCTAGAATCTTATCTTACAAAATGAATTAGATAAGCAAATCATATTTGTCGTGATACTAATAGGCTAATATTGACCTATATTACTTCTGCCTTATTGGTATTGTTTACACATAAACTTCATTTTTTTCACATTGACTGTTCCATGTCGATAGTGCTGTGACTCAGTGACGTGTGTAATAATTAGTTAAAGGTTAGATAAATTAATCAATAATGAATTCATGATTCTGTGATCGAGTTCTAAACCTCATTTAACAGTTTTGCATAAAGGTTATTTTTACTTTTAAGTAAATGATAAAGAAGGTGTAAAATGTTCACACATATTTAACTACTACTAAACTAAAACCGCAAAACTTCTCCTAATAATTCATTGTTTTTAAACAAATATTGAGAAAATATAAATTGTGTTTTCGAGTGTAATAATATCAAGAAAAGTAAGAAGAGTAGCAGTAGTGGAGTTAAAACTTTTAATTTTAGTTATTTTATTACTTATAGTGTCTCGTTCTAGATTTTATTTCACCAATACTATTTCTACATATTTCAAAACTATTTCAATACTATTTCTTCTATTTTCAGGCAGCTTATTTGTATTTATTAGTCATACAGTACATGTCATCACTGTTGTCGCTATTGATTATCTTTCGGAATTGTTGGTAAAAATCCGTAGCAGGTACCATAGGCTTCAAAGTGCAGAGATACGCAATTATCTGATATTGAGTATTGTTCAATTATTTGTAATTAATTTCACAATCACATCACATTTACATGTCCCAGTTATTAGAAAGAGAACAGTGAGCTGTTTATATATTGATCACATAATTTTGTATATCGCGTGTGAAATCACGACCTTCTAAACACGCTTTCCTGTTTATTGTCAAAACCGCACTACAACTTCGCTAACCACAAATTTGCCTCCCTAGGAGCTCTTTACTGCGTTGGACATTTCCGCAGGCAAGACATTTGGACGGTGATAGATGACGTCATCCTTCTAATTCAACTTAATAATGACGGTTGTGTTTCAGAATCCCCTTCCTTTCCCTACCCCGCCCCCCTTCCCAAGCAGCTAGGCCTGACACGGAACCTCGACGGCGAAGCTTCAAACGCAAATTCCACAGGTTGCTCCGCTAACGCCCTGCGTGCTAACGTCTCTTCACGGATGACAGGCGCTGCTATTTTAGCTCGTTGACACGATACGCGCTTAGCGCCGCCGCACGCGATCTCCCGGCGAGCCCCCACCTCTCCCCTCCCCTCCCTGTTGGCCCCCTCCTCCTTGCTGGGCGGGGTTCGGAACACTGACGAACGACGTCCGTCACCCGCGAGGCAGCGACGGACGAAGAGATGTATGGCCGCTGGGCACGACTGCCCGCTGTATGGAAATCCTTTTAAAGAAAATTGTAATCTCTAAGCACTACTTTGCTGTAGGGATCAACTTCAATCTAACTGACACTTTTCCATCATTATTCTGCTATTACGAAGACTAATCAAATTCAAATTTACTCTTTGTTAATTTTTATTCTTACGTGTAATAATACAACGTAACAATGAATGTTATTTTCGCATAGACGCATTTAATGACTCTTAATGCACTCTTAATACAGACTTATAATAATTTGTTAATATTGATAATGTACAGTAAGAATATAAAGGACGATAATGAATATTAAATTAATGTCTTCAGTGGTTTGATAAAATATTCCAATAAAGCATATAATGAACAATGTCGTACATTTCTTTCACTCTTTTGTGACGACTGGGACATATATATCGTACCTGATATATTCTTTGAAACGTTTTCTGAGATACATATAACTTTCTTTAGGTGCATTCTGCACTTTTTTGGTGAGTGTGTTTTCTGCGTTATAATGCTCCTTTACAAGTGATTCCAAGAATTGTGTGTTTTATTGTCGCTGTTACAGGAAGGTGCATATTGGGTTCCTTGTTTTGGATAGTTTTATTTTTTTCCTGTGCGTTTTATTTTGTTGAATGGTTTCCTTTTGTTTGTTTTCAATTATTTATTATTTACAGCGGAAATACGTAATTACTATTACTTATAACGGGAATTGAATTGTGAATCTATCCATGGTTTCTTGATTCCGAAATTATGCTGTGTGGATGTTGATTAAAAGTGACAGCGGGCAACGGTACCTTAAAGCAGAAGATATCATTCATATTTTACCAAATTACTATTATTATTATTATTATTATTATTATTATTATTATTATTATTATTATTATTATTATTATTATTATTATTATTATTAATGCATTTGCCCCAGTTTAGGAGAAATTTGTTACTTATACTGTGAAAACATCCAGGGGTCAGAGTTCAAATGTGACATAAGTTTATCGTTGGAATCATCAAAATAACCACGATCACAAAATTATTAAGAGGGGTCTATTGTTAGGGTAAACAGCAGTGCACCAATGTTAAATATGAAGTTATTGTATAAGTCAAACCTTTCAAATGTGTTTTCAACAGAATTCACTTTAGTTAATTTATGTACTAATCATTGACTTTATTGACTGATCATCACATTGCGTCCTGACATCAATGTAACTGTATTCAATTGAAGCTCTTTAATCTGTAATTTTTCATAAGATATTTCATATTAACACTGCCGATACAAGACACTGAAACCTAAAAATTAAATATTACTTTTATTTCAAATTGTTTGCTTACACATTGGGCGATATACATCATCAACTACAACATGAAAGTTTATAAGACACACTGTTTCTTTCAGAAACTATGATCCTAAACAACCCAATGAAAAAGTAAATTGTCAAGACAAAAATTTGTATCACATTAAAACAGAGCATTGCACACAACTTCATCACATTGTATGCCAGAAGTTTTTCATTTGCAACCGCTCTAAAACTGTTAATTAGATGTAACCAAAAATGGGTAAAACAAAAACATTCATTGAATTGAGAAAGGTCGACAGTTGCCGCATTCCGTAGCAAAATTTCACAAAATGGAGCTTGAGGTGGCAACAATAATAAAAATCTGGGTTGAGGTTTGACTCTGAGAACATTGCAGATGACAAGCTGACTTATGCGGGCGCACGCCTGTTGACACGCTGGCACTGTGTACACTCCTGGATGTTGGCCCAACGCAGACGGGTGCCAAACTGAAGCAGAGAGTAAGCCATATCGAGGACCCAGACAACAGCTGCGCTCCGCTCGAGGAGGTCGGGGCTTGGCGAATTGAGGCAGTACAGCGCGGGGGTAGGCAGGACGGGGCGAGGCTGGGTTGGGCGGGGCAGGGCAGGGTGGGGCTGGGCGGGGCAGGGCGGCGCTGGGCGTGGCAGGGCGGGCCTGGACGGGGCTGGACGGGGCTGGGCGGGGCTAGGCGGGGCTAGGCGGGGCTAGGCCGGGGCTGAACGTGGCGGGGCTGAACGTGGCGGGGCTGAACGTGGCGGGGCTGAACGTGGCGGGGCTGAACGTGGCGGGGCTGAACGTGGCGGGGCTGAACGTGGCGGGGCTGAACGTGGCGGGGCTGAACGTGGCGGAGCTGAACGTGGCGGGGCTGAACGTGGCGGGGCTGAACGTGGCGGGGCTGAACGTGGCGGAGCTGAACGTGGCGGGGCTGAACGTGGCGGGGCTGAACGTGGCGGGGCTGAACGTGGCGGGGCTGAACGTGGCGGGGCTGAACGTGGCGGGGCTAACCGTGGCGGGGATAACCGTGGCGGGGATGAACGTGGCGGGGCTGGGCGGGACGGAACGTGGCAGAGTGGGATGTGGGGGTGGACGTGGCGGGGCTGGGCTGGGCGGAGCGGGCAGGACCGGGCGGAGAAGGGCCGGGCAGGGTGTGACCGGTTGGGGGGCGGGACGGGGTGGGAAAGGGTGGGTCGAACATAGGCGCCGGCGGCGCTACGACTCACGGGGCGAGCGCGGGGCGGGCGAGGTCAGCAAACGATCGGGGGCGGCGACAAGGCAGAGTATTGGCCAACAACTCCGTCGCAGCTGCCGTTGGAGTTACCTTAGAGATACAGCATTACCGTTGTCTCTGGAGCGACTCTGACAGGGAGGACTTCTAGAGTTCGAGTTCTGTCGATGGCGAAGTTTTGACACTCGCAATATAGCAAGGCCAATCTCAGCCGCTATCTAGAGGAGTATGTGAATGTCTGTTGACAAGTGAATGTCCGTGGTTGCTGTGAGCAATACCAGGCGAATGCCGGAGAAGTATGCTAACATGAGGATCGTGGACCGCATGCGATCGTTCCTTTCCCTTCTTTGTTCTCCTGTTACACATATACACTACACCTCCTCACATGTTCGGAGCTAAGTGTTTATCCCGGCTGAAGCTGTGTCCCGAAATACGCGGTGGAGGTCAGCTAGTGGATACCTATAGCTACGTATTGGTTCGCACCATCCACTAGGAGAAACACCGCCTCCTGTCGGGATAAAACATTTGCTACCCTAACGGTAATAATTCTCATAGCACATGACGTTCTCGGAAATACGGCAATCAATCTATTCTTCGCAGCCCTCGACGTCCTGGCTAGTATCTCCATTAACAAGGGGCGATCGTGTAACGGCCGATTAGTTATAGTTTAGAGAAACCTTTGTTGCCCTGAGTCGTTGATTTTTATTTGTCCACATTTCAACATCTTTGTTCTCGTACCTTCTTCACAATCAGTCCAGAAACACTGCATAGATATATGATTACACGTACTGTGATGTTCATAAATTTGCAAATCTGAATAAATATAGATGTAATCGTAAATTGTTATTTGTATTTTTTTTTATCTTTCTCCTTTAGCTTTCTAGGAATTGCATACTCTGGCTCTTTACGGATCAATAAGACGATTAGCGACAAGAAATACGAGTATGAACACGGCGTGAATGGTGCACAGTGACGGAAGCCTACCATGTAATCCTGCCTCAAGCGTGTGCTTCAAAACATTTACACGGTTTTACGAGTACTCCAACGACGGTACAGAAGTTAAGAGCATGCGTGTTGGTTCAAATACGCCTCACTTCGAAAGACGATGACCACGTAGGTAACTAGAACGTAAATTAGGAGGGTAAGGAAATAATATCCGTGATACCCCCAGAAATGATTTGTAAGCTCGCAATTATCATACATTTTCCATTCAACCACACGCGAAGCAGCGGTGTTTCCAGGAGGAGGGGCATAGCGGCTATGGCCCCCTCAAAATGCCTAGGGTGTTCGTTGATTGATTGATTGTTTCAGTGATTCCGGGCAGGTCAACTACCAGGGTTATTAGTCCCGTATGTGTAGTGCTGGTTTTTTGCTCGGGATGTGGCGGTGATCTTTCGCTAACTGTATGGCGAGATACCGTCGGCTAGCGCAACCTGTCATCTCCCACCAGTAGGGCACCGCCCCAGCCGGGACAAGCTCTCAGCTCCCGATCGGTCTCTCGGCATTTGTGCGTGTGTAGTGTGTGTTAGTATTAGTGTGTGTGTGTATGTGTGTGTGTGTAAGGGGGGAGGATAGGACAAGGAAGAGATAGGAAAGTTTTTCTCCTAAGTTAGAATTCTCCTCCAGATAGCGACTGAATTCGACCTAGCTGACAAGCTCGTGCCGAAAATCCTGCCACCGTTGGAACTCGAACCTAGAACCAGCCGGCCAGTAGAGTTTCCGTTTCTTACCTTCGCAAAATTTATTTAAATATATATTTATGTTAGAATTATGTAATTATTGAAAAAGCAATATTGTATAGTATCATATATACGCCACAAAAATCATATGCAATTACTACTATACGTTTATTATGTAACAAAAATCTATGATCCCCTCCAAAATGATCGGCTGCACCCGCCCCCGGCATGAAGCGAGAGATCGCGCCTTCGGAGGCATGCTGGACTGGCTCGGTGCAAGGGAAGCATCAATACGCGTCGGGGCCGGCAGGCCGCAGCGCCTAGGGGCGCCGATGAAATATTGCAGGATCCGCTAATTCGGCTGGCGGGCGAGCGGGCGGGCGAGAGGGCCGCGGACGGACAGCCCTTTGTGGCGCCGCACGCGCGCCACACTCTCCCCCCCCTCCACCCCCACCCTCCCCCGCCCCGGGGCCGCTCGCCCGCCCTCCGAGCGCCCGTCTCCCTCTTCCCCGCCCTCCCGACCCTGGTATCTCGCTCTCTCGCTTGCTCGCTCGTTTGTTTAACCTTTGCCCCCGCTGACGTCACACGCCGCCGCCGCTGACGTCATACGGCCCGGGCGAACCCCGCTGCGGGAGGGGAGCGAGCGCGGTGAGGGAGGGGAGGGAACAGGGAGCAGCGGCGCCCCTACCTGTTGCTGCCGCCGCCGCCGTTACTGCCCCGGGGAGAGTGGAGGAAGGTGGCGGCGGCGACGGAGACGCTGGCCTTGCTGGTGCTCGGGCAGAAGCAACGTCAATCCGACATGAATTACACATACACATACATTTATTAGAACTGCAAATGGGTATAACCCGGTGGCAGTTAAGTGACAATAATTGCAAAAATTACAACACTTACATTAATAATAATAATAATAATAATAATACCGTACAATACAGTACAAGACGAAAAGCAGTATTGAAAAGAGCATTGATCGCGTTCACCGCACTTCACTTCACTTCACTTCACTTCACTACACTTTTTTGCTTTGAATTACACTGACCAGCACTTCACAGCACTTCACCGCACTACACAGTACTTACTCATTTAATATCTGTTACTGTTATCTTGTTCTAACTTATTTCTAAAACTTCGGACACTGAGAGGAAAAGCTTTGAAAACTGCTGCAGGTAAACTGTTCCAATCTCTAATTGTTCTGTTACAAAAGGAAAACTTCCCAAGATCTGAATTTTGTTTCCTCGCTCGAATTTTGTTGGTGCGATCGCGTCGGCCGAAATAATTTGTTTTTTCTAGTCTAATCTGAATTTCCTTCCATGCTGGTTGACCTACGTACGATTTATTAAGAGCGCAAAGCCTTGCCTTTGTTCTTCTCGTTTCTCGTCAATGAGAAGCAATAGCCCAGGGCTTTTGAGGATACGTGCAGGGGACAAGTTGGTATTGGCGAAAGCAAATGCGTCATGACAAAATTATAGAACGAGGGCTCCTCACTAGACGGATTGAACTGACTACGTATTCCGGAACTGCACAGAGAGAACTGGAGGGGACAGCCGTTCGCAAAAACTCATCGCCGTCCAGTGGAATCGAGTATTCAGTTGTTGCAAGAAAATTCCAGCATGTCGGGATGACGATTTTTTCTCTTATTTTTCATTGGGAACAGGGTAATATTATAAACATGGCCATTTAATAAATTTCAATAATGCTCAATCAGAAGATTAACTATTTCTGTTATAGACACTTATTTTCTTGTATTATTTGTAACTCTTTCGTACTATTATTATATTTCAATTTCCAAACTACTAACTATGTACCTAGTTTTAAAAAAATCTCTTCTTCGTTTGTTCAAATTTTTAAATCAATTTGATTACATCGAATGTTACATCGAACTTATTCTTATTCATTTGCTCGCATTAATTTTGGGAAAATTCTGTGTACTATTTTGGCGGTAGTGCTATTGACGGATCACTGTTTTGGTACCAAGGGCCCCAAAAAGCGTAACTTTCTGCATGCCACGAAATATTTTGTATACAAATGTGTGTATACTATACTAAATAATACGTGCATGTACGATATCAATACTGTACGATATCAATTATTGTAAGTGTAATTTTATTAATATGCATTTGAAATGGAAAAGGTCAGTTTACATTATCAAGTTACCAACAAGAATGTATTAAACAGAGAGTAAGGTCTGCAATTACCTATAAAGAAATATGTTTAATATACAATATTTGTAGCTCCTGATGAAATTGAAGTAGTCACATGAGTGGCTTCCTATTATGACCTACATCGCATTACGAGTCTTGAGACTTATTTACCAATATATTCCTATTTTATTAATTTTAGAGATCGTGAATGCATACTAATGATTGGTTTGGCATTAATACAGACGAAAAGACTACGTCATACTATTGGACAAATAAGAAACAATAAACTATGTACTTCATAAACTGTGTTGTTTATTTTGTTTCATTTGACCAAAATGAGTTTGGAAATGTCTATTACGTAACGCTTGCGCATGACGAGTCAGATATTGACGTGCAATTGGAGGATGGAACGACTGAACCGGCTATCGCATACACGTACGATTAAATGTAATTAACAACTTCCTCTCAAATGAAACAAAATAAATGTATTTGCATCCCTCGTAATGAAAATTCATCATTTAAAAGATAGAATTTGCAAATTAATATGGAAAATGCCATTAGCGACACCACTAGTATTTTTATTCAACCACAACATAATAATAGTATTTATTAGGCTGTAAAACGATTAAAAGACACAGGATGAACGATCAAAAAGTACAGAGGATTAATGACTTTTATGACAAAAGAGAGCTCTGTGACAGGGTTAAATTGATTTAATTTTTTTTCTTTAAAAAAACAATAACATGTTTTGCTGAAGGGACAAATTATATTACTTTTTGAGGCAAATTGAGATCCAAATCCATTTTCAATATTCTTGAATTTCTCTTGTATCCCACATACAATAAATTGGTGACTTGCGATGTCGCATGTGGATTCGTCTCTTAGACCCGATCTAGTCCTCCATTTCGAAAATATGATGTCATTAGACGCGTCTCATGGTGGTAAAGTGGCTTTTACTCCATAATTCATTCAAATTGATATCTGTGAACACGTTTTTACGATTGTTTGAAAATACTATGAGAAAATGACAAAGGAAGTAAGGTTGGAATGTTGTTTCAGTTAAAGTTCTTTTAAATCAAGAAACGACAAAACAGGCAACGTTACTGATGCCACAAAAACGCAACTATATTTTCACTTGATGAAATAAAATATGAGCGCACGAAAGAACTGCACCCTATTTGAATGCGCCGTGTTCTGGCACTTTACGACACAAATAAGTCGCTGTTATACAGGATAACCCTTTAGGCCACGAGCATTGAGATGCAGTTTTGCTACATCCCACAGTTGTGATTACATGGGCGTAATCTGATAGAACCACATGCTGCAGTCACACAATTGTTCACATTTTTTATTTTGTTTAATTTTATATTCTAAACAATATTTTGTCAAGAATTATTTAAGAGGATGGAAAAGCAAGATAGTTGTAGAATCATTTTTTGGAGCTAGTATAGTACACAAAAAATATATTAGTGCTAATTATATTCGTAGAAAGTATCTTTCAACTTCTTGATTCTAATAGAGTGGAATTCCTTGCAGTGGAGTCTTACCTAAGTAATGTTGATGAGCAAACTGTCAGAATGAATAATTCGAACTAATACGGTTTTCAATGCTATTTAGTACTGTTAAATGACGGTCTACTGACGATACGGCATTGTACACTACTTTGGGCACCGAGAGAGAGCTTGGTGACTGGAACCACTATTTTCGAACTAGGCGTTGCCACTCAGTTGATTGCTCTATTCGAGCATTGGGTCTATTCGACCAGCTCACTTCACTCTTGCATCTGTTTTCACCACCTCTTCTCGCTACTCTTCGTATTTGCACTTCGCTTCAGTAAGCTCATTTTCCTGCCAATTCAAGTTCAACGGCGTAGAAAGGGGAAATTAAACCGAAATGTTGGTTACTCTTCACATGTATACAAAACATGCCTTTTTTGACAATATATTTCACAAAAATGTGTTCTACATCGTTTTCAAAATGCATAATTCGTTCTCGAAAAATTCCTTCAAGATGAGTAAATCCAATAAAAAATCGAACAAATGCATATTGCGTTATTAGAGAGACCCAGAGTAATTTTTATTACTCTTTCTTTTACTTTTGAAGAGCACCGCAATACATGTTGGTAAAATAAAATGAATGCAAACAACAGTTCTACAATGCTTGTCCTGATACCGAGAACCTTAATGTTTCGTACATCCTTACTATGTAAAACATTTTACTAGTATGTTTCATGGTGAATTTTTACTATACAGAAAATGCATTTAGGAATAAAATTGCATGCTTTCAAACATGCAAAATAGTCCACTGTTTTGCACATTTCGTCGCTTTCACTAGGTTTACATTTGTAGGAAATGACAAACAAAATAATACTTGTTTAATTTTAGCAAAATTTCATTCATATCCGTAAAATAACAAATTTTAACATTCTTGATTATATCTAGTTATAATAAAAGTTTTATTTTTATTGTAGATCAAAGAATTCAATATTCACCAAAACCACATACGAAAAGAGAATATTTTTTTGCTTAATCATTGTTTAAAACTAAATTCAACACAAAATACTAAATTGCAGTATTTCAAAAGCTATGCAGAAGATCATTTTTATTCTCAACGACTTAAAATTCATTATTCGTTCTCTGCCTTCCTAGAAAACAAAATACGACGAACGCCGGACTGTCGCTTCGTTTTTTTCGAAAACCTGCAAGCAAAAACCGCATAAAAATGCGCATATCGGCTGAGGTCATATACAGAGGCAACATATCAAATCAAAGCTGCCTTGCGAGAACGGCAAAAAGATCAGGGCGCGTCGGAGGTCACCCGCAAAAGCCAACACTGCGCGGCTGCTTCTTTGGGAAGGACGTTTGCGCGCGAATAATTCAGAAGACACCGGCGCCGCCTCGGGCTCTGTGCCTGGGAAGAGGTGCCACCGCCGCCATCGCCGTCTAAGTGGCGCGTCTAAGTGGCTCGTCTGCCTCCCCGCCCCCGCTCCCACGCGTCACAGCCCCCCCCCCCCCTCCACCGCTCCCGCCGCCGGCACTCGCGTCACGCCATTAGTCCAATCCCTGCACCCCCTCACCCCCGCCTATCCCTGCTTTCCCTTCTCCACCAGTTCCCTTCCGCCAGCGTTCGCGGTCTCTTCTTCAGGCATAGTTGAGATGTCTTATTACAATCTCCGGAGAATATTGATCGACATTCTTCCGATTTTTCTTTGATCTACATTTCAATCCCTTCATTAACCTGCCTCCCAAGAACATTGAATTATAATTTCCTTTTCAATTTTGCAATGTTATTCCTGTTAGTCTCCTTCTCTATTCACACTTCACTTCTCATTTCTCGATTTTGCATGAATTTTACATAACGTCGATGTTTTTGCCCTTAAGGCTAAATGCACCGAAAAATACTTGTAGGAAAATTCAATAGATCGCAGCACTATCACAGGCGAATTTACTTCATAGATAACGTCTGAACCAATGGTCCGATTTTCGATCTGTAAACGGAATTTGACGCCTTTTTAATATAGAATTGACGCTACGATGCCCTTTTTCCAAAAATTTAGCAAAAATTCGAATTTGAAATTAGTTCTCGAACTTCCGAGAAAAAATTCAAAAATGTGGGCTTATAGCGCGATGGCGACATGCTTGCTGAATCCAACGCCGTGACAATCACGCAAATCGAACAAATAGGAGCGTCGTAAAGTGAAATTTACGAAAACGCCTCGCCCCCCTTCCCTTTCTTCGCCGTAGTGTCACCCACCCGATTGTTGTGGGCCCTCTGTCGGCGCGGGGGCACGACCAGGTCAGGCAGCGTGCGGCCAGCCCCGGCGGAGCAGGCGGGACTTGCGGGATACGCGAGCCAGACAGTCGGTTTATGCTTTCGTCACTGCATCTCAATCTACTTTTCCACAGGTTCCAAACTAGAGATGCTATACTGCTATTACAGACCGAGGTAAACGGTCTGTAATAATAGTACATAACTATCTTTTTCACATATTTCCGTCTTCCTTTGAATACCATCTTAAAATTGTTTGAGACATTACTCAAAATATCGATTCCTATTTGGAACTGGTTTTTAAACAATTGAACTAATTCTGTAATAAATACATTCCCAAAACTTTAATAAACCACTTATTTAAATATTACTGTCATCTGTCGTGCACACGAGGTTGAACTAAAAATTCGCCGAGGACCTAAAGTGTAAGTATTGCTCCTTCGGCAGTAATTCGGAAGTATTGCAGCCTCCGCTAGCAGTCGAGGAAATTGTATCTCTGCTTCGACAACATTGAATGAGGTTACAAATCACTTCATCTAATACAGAATGTGTCCTGTTCTGAGTAGACATGAACTGCATTTATATTATTATATCATGTTTCTATGAGTATTGACGAACAGAAAAAAAATATTTACCGTGGTAAACTGGATATCTTTCCTCCTATTCTCCTTCGTGTTGCTGAAAGTCGAAGATGTTTCTTGGATTTTGTAGTAATTCTACGAGAAGGCTTCTCTTGCTCTTTGACTTGCTCGCAGTTGTTTTCCTCCATTACCACAAGCGTTTACAAGTATCACCACGAAAAACTGACGCTCAAATTCGTTTGGAATTCGAGTCCACGAAGACTAGTCGTGAGCTGCCTTGTTTTCGGGTGGGGGGTTCGCGGAAAGCGGGGTGTCTGTAGCCTTATCTCGTGCATGTCACCACTGTTATGACAAACGAGCAACTGAGCTTAGTGCTGACATCGGCCGGAATTCGGCACGTTTGCTTTTTGAATTACAGACCAGGCGTGCTCCACGGTTCTACACCACGTGTTTATATTGTTAGAGTTTGCTGATTGTTCGTAACACAAGTGTATTGCGTATTCATTTCTATTTTGTTTGTGACTTTCGGAGGGATGGTATGGCTTATGTTCAAAGTAAGGCCAAACAATACACAGTGAAGCTAGGGAAATTATGCGTCTCGTTATTATGCATATGACGAAGAAAAGAATTCGGGCGTTCTTCAACACACGCTGCATAACAGCAATTTTCGGGTAGCAAACTATACTGTATCTGTTCGAACTGTGACATCAATTAATAAAGAAGGATTTCCGGTAAGAAAATGTCATATTGTGAAGAAAGAAAATCCATATTGATGACTTTGACTTATTGGCCGATTTGTTTTCCTTATTCTGTATGAGGTTTGCCTATGGACACTTGGAGTAACATATTTGGGACAGCTAGTTGTTGCAGATTAGGCGGGGGTGGGGAGGACAGCTTCCAAGAACACCGAGCGCATACCTCAGCTCGCAATCACGTCACCTCCCAAGAATGAGGTGGCTCGTGAATGAACAGACGCAGTAGACAAGTGTAAAGCGGAGAAGGGCACCGAATAAGAGAGCCAATCAGTGAACTTGGTGTGAGCATTCTCCAAGTTGTCTATTTGCGAACCACTGTCCCAGTGCCATTTCGGACTAGAAAATCCCGGGCCCCCTCCCCCACAGCCACTGTACCCGACTCCAGGTTCGTTCGTCTGACGGCCCTTTCCTAGTCCTATTCGGCGGGTGGCCGATGAAAGAACGACCGCCCGATGCATTCGGAGCAACAGCTTGCTCAATGGTTTTTACAATGGACAGACTGAATCAGACCCTCAGAGAAAATTCAAGATCTTCTCCGTGAAATAGAAAGAAGAAGTTTCAAAATTATTATAAATAGTGGAATCTCAGACATCGAAGTGAAGATTCAATGGACGATATAAGCAAAACTATAGTACACATTTTTTACTCCAAACGCGTGCCTATTATTATTATTATTATTATTATTATTATTATTATTATTATTATTATGTACAACAGAGTCCATGATATAATCATATACTTTCTGAAGATTTTTAGAAACAATTCACATAGAAAGAAGCCTCATTTTCTATCTTTTCTGGAAAGTTGTTTATATTACATTACGTCGCGTAAGCGTTAGCGTAAAGTATATTCTACGATCATACTCACAGAAACAATTTCCTTGGTTTTTAAGCTCGTTTGAATGTTCCATATTATTTATATCATTGTGGCCGATTCATAGAGTCACGTCAAACTGGTTTTACATACTACAGATAGATACTACATATAACTTCTTATATGAAATCCACTTTTTCTAAAAGAAAGAAAATGGAAGGGAAAGCATGCTCCAAATCTAGGAGTTATCCAATTGCATCATTACTCTTTATTCATTTACGTAGTCTGTACGAAATGACGCACCGGGAATTATTTATTCCCTTCAAAATTATACAGATATAACATATTTATTTTATATCAATATAACTTACCAAGTAAGCTGGGATGATTCATATCTTATTTCGATGCTTGTTACGGAGTTGGGGTCAGGATGCAGCTCGCCAGCGCGCTATTTTACCACCTTTTTAAATTTGTCCGAAAGTACGAAAACATTTTTAAAAATAGCTTTGGCTATTTTACTTGGGAAAAGAGATTCACCAGATAATCTCTGTAAAGCAGATAAACGCCGTTTTGAGATCAAAAATCGAGTTGTAGGATAAAAGAGCTCGTGCGTATACTCCGCTCATTCTTTCCGGTATGTGACAACGGAAGATCTTAGAGTAAGGTGGAATGAAAACGGAATACCTTAGAAGTAAAATATATCTAAAATAAGATGTGAGGAGATGGACTAATGGTGATATTTACAGAATTAGTTCAATTGTTTAAAAACCAGTTCCAAATAGGAATCGATATTTTGAGTAATGTCTCAAACAATTTTAAGATGGTATTCAAAGGAAGACGGAAATATGTGAAAAAGATAGTTATGTACTATTATTACAGACCGTTTACCTCGGTCTGTAATAGCAGTATAGCATCTCTAGTTTGGAATCTGTGGAAAAGTAGATTGAGATGCAGTGACGAAAGCATAAACCGACTGTCTGGCTCGCGTATCCCGCAAGTCCCGCCTGCTCCGCTGGGGCTGGCCGCACGCTGCCTGACCTGGTCGTGCCCCCGTGCCGACAGAGGGCCCACAACAATCGGGTGGGTGACACTACGGCGAAGAAAGGGAAGGGGGGCGAGGCGTTTTCGTAAATTTCACTTTACGACGCTCCTATTTGTTCGATTTGCGTGATTGTCACGGCGTTGGATTCAGCAAGCATGTCGCCATCGCGCTATAAGCCCACATTTTTGAGCTTTTTCTCGGAAGTTCGAGAACTAATTTAAAATTCGAATTTTTGCTAATTTTTTGGAAAAAGGGCATCGTAGCGTCAATTCTATATTAAAAAGGCGTCAAATGCCGTTTACAGATCGAAAATCGGACCATTGGTTCAGACGTTATCTATGAAGTAAATTTTACTTATTTTGGTGCTGCCACGTGGTGGCCACAAATTGTACTACTGTCGGTACATTTAGCCTTAAGTCTATTTCACTCCCTTCGTCTGCTTTCTCTCCTTGCCAATATACTATTTCTACAATATTCCTTCCTCCCCTGTTTCCTCCCATTCGCAAGTTTCTCCTTTACATTTTATTCTGTCCCGTTTCCATCACACGCCATTCTCTAACAACTACAGGATTTTGCCACCGAGTTAACCCAGTTTCCAATTGCTCCAAATCAACTGCCCGAAACTTTACCCCGGGCCCCGTCTGCGTGCCGGCCGCAATGCTCTGCCTCGACCCCTGGCTCCCAGGGGGGCGGGACTGCGTTGGGGGGCTAAATCCGCTTTGCAGCTCTCCCGCCAAGCGGTGTAATTTTAACAGCGTTCATTTTATGCTGCAACTGCGAGGGTGCGGACGTGGCCTAAACCATTTCCAGGCCGCGGGTCACGGCGCTGGGGAACGAAAATAATTAGGGAGTTACGCGTACTTGGTACATGAAGAATTACCCGGCTCTTGGCGCTATTTGTAGAGCGCTTTCATACGCGACGTCTCACTTGGGCGAGAAGCGGGTGGAACATTGGCATTAAGATGATCTAAAGAAATGAAAGCGAGGGGAAAAGTGATAAAGAATGGAAGGCATTAGGCGGATTTGTAGTGGTTTCGTAGGGCACATGCACAACTCAGTTCTACGCGTTTATCTAGCGGACAAAAGAAACTATGAAATTGCTTTTAGACCACAATAAGAACAGTTCTTAAATTAGGCGATAGAATTATGTTGTACGCTTTAGAAAAATAATAATCAATAAGAGCACAGAGCAAATAATATGCCTCAAAAACAATACATACTGAATGCCTAAGGCTTAGGTACTATAAAATAGGTCCTGAAACTCAAACTGAACAAATGCATTTGTATAACAATATACGTTTTGGAATGTTACAATATAAACATATAAAATAAGTATATATTTTCTATCTGATTACATTCATCATATTGAATAACTTGAATTACAACGGGCTTGTTATCGGTCTGTCTGTTAACTAAACGTTAAACGAACTAAAAATAAAATGGCATACCCGCTAATGTGTTAAAATGACTCGTTATGCTTCTGCCAGCAATAATAAACGAGTGCATAAGTCTTTAGAAAGTCGTTTTTAGCATTATCGCTATTATCACTAATTTAAATTATTAATGAAATTGATATTAATTGGTACTTACATTATTATTGTTATTATTATTATTATTATTATTATTATTACAGTTATTATTTTTGTGGAAGTGGTATGAACCTATGCGAGCTCGAGGGACGACAATCATACGAAAGTAAGAAGTGAGAGTTCAGAATGTCATTGATCTATAAGATATTTCACTTACACTGAGGATAAAATGACGCAATACTCGTGTAACTCACTAGTAAGCAATTAGCTTAGTAATAAAATATTATACGCTTATCTGCACCCAGTAACATTTGCGTTTGGTCTCTGTTTCTGTCGATGAGTGTTTTAATACAAAGGGTACCCCCAGTTAAGATGGTAAAAAGTTCCCTAAAGCCAAATGGTATATGAGTAGTAACACTATAATTCTAACATAAAAATATTATTTTTCATAGGTTTTTTAGCCCCCAACTCTCCACCACAATCCTCGAATTTAAAAAAAATGTTTTTTTTTAATTTTATTTTTTTTGTCCATATCAAACCAACTTATCTGAATGGAAAAAAATTCTCAACATAAAAAAATATTTTTTTCTAAAAGTTTTACATTTTTTCATAATTTTTTGGCGCCAGATTCAAACAAAAAAAATGTTTAAAAAAAATAAAATTAAAAAAAAATTAAGTGAGATTAAATAGCGGAACAGGCGCGAAAAAAATATCAAAAATTCCTCGCGGAACGGCGGATTTTCCCTATTTTTTTCAGATTTTTCCGATCACTGGGCTAGAAGTTACAAAATGTTAATCAATATTTCAACCCTTTTTTCATTTTAAATATGTTTTGATCATAACTAAAACAATTTTTATACACAATTTGTTATAAACAGTTGTTATAAGCATGACAGAAAATATAATTTTTCAATCATTTTAATTTTGCAACTGTCAAATTGTAACTTTTTGTTTTTTTATTTTTAGATTTTAAATGGTTTTTGCATCGTATACTTGAACTCTTTTGGACAGTTTTGGTTAATATCTGCGTAACATGTTTGTC
This sequence comes from Gryllus longicercus, assembly GCA_038098605.1. NCBI lineage: Eukaryota > Metazoa > Arthropoda > Insecta > Orthoptera > Gryllidae > Gryllus > Gryllus longicercus. The sequence continues at coordinate 3,386,623 of JAZDUA010000139.1, forward strand.
ACTGTTTTTTTTCTTCGTTCTATGGCTCCGGAGGCTAAGTCCATACGGCCAAGGCAAGTTTGTCACTGTGAATGAGGCTTAATTCTCCTACCCAACCTGATAGCGTAATGGCGTTATCGTGTTTCGGAGAAGATATTGTTTCAAATAACTAAAAAATTACATTTATTGGATCAGTGTGTTATTTCTGCGTGTTCCTTTAACAGAATATGGTATGTTTTACTAAATATTTATTGTTTATTTCGTTATAAGAATATAAAATTTAGATATTGTTGAACGTCAATACTTTAACTTTAAAAATGTGTCTGTTTTCAAGCATTTGGAGTTCGGTTATATACAGAGGTGGATTTACGCATAGGCACAGTAGGCACGTGCCTACGGCGGCAAATTTTCAAGGGCGGCAAATTTTCAAAGGCGCAAAATTTTCTTGATATTTTCTAAAACAAATTTAGGTTCTCTAAAAACTATAACAGCATAAATCATATTTTTATTTTAAAAATATCATATTAATATTTAATACAAGCTATTTATTTGTCTACTTCATTAGAGTATACCTTATGATTTCAGAAGTATATGAATCTGAAAGTAAGGCCCGTTGACGAAAGAAACGATGTTGCAATTCTAGTTGTCAAGTTTTAGTTTCCTTTTAATGTTAACGTTTCAGTGTTGAAACGTTAATAATGTTGAACGTTACTTGCTATGAAGATACAGTTTATATCCAAAATTAGCTAATCCAAAAAAATTTTTAATTTATGAAAACAATGTGCAAATATAATGTTACTTTTAAAGTTAAAACGTTTAAATTTATGAAGAATTGTTACTGAAACGTTACAATTAGAAATGTAATATTAATTTTAAACAGGGGGCGGCAAATTTGATGTGCCTACAGGCGGCAAAAATATTAATTCGCCCCTGGTTATATATACAAATATTGTTTTGTTTGGAATGAAACGGTTTTAATTATAATAAGAGGAGAGTTTAATTAATACAAACCCCTTGGAAGTACGAACCATTTCATTATATATATAATCTAAAGCAATATTTAATTGTATTTTCAGAGAATTAAAACACATTTAGTTTGACGTACTCAGAATTGATGGGAAGTGCACATATATTTATATACGTTCATCAATTTGATTCATTAACATGTAAGTATAAATTAAAAATATTTATGGAATTTTTATTTTAATTTTTTTTATAAACCGTTAATATAAATAAATCATTTTATTCATTTTCAATAAATAATGTTTTACATTATTTTATAAATCATTTCTTAAAAGCTGTATCTGTCTAATAATTTTTTTAAAGATTTTTACTTATATTAATAAATCAATATTTTCAAGTTTTTATTTATTAACAATGAACTGCTCATTTTAACTGATACTTAGTGACCTTTTTCATTTTTCAGTCATTCCTTGTAAAACGCAGAGGAAAACAGAATGTCTACTGAAAATCCCGACATTCCAAGTAAAAGGCCAAAGCATGATTCTACTCGATGCATTCAATGCAACTTATTAATACGTACAATTTCCGGAATACCACAAACTGTTGACAATAAAAATATACACGACTTGTCAACGATTTTAAATAAATCTCTTCAACTTGGCGATCAGATTTGCAGTAAATGCCGTGCTTACACCAGAAAACAAAAGTATTCTCAAAGGCAACAAGCCCAACGTGAAGTACGTGAGGAAGAAATACGAGTGGAGCAACAAAGTCAATTTGAACAAGGTCAGGTTGAAGTACAACAACTAGAAGAACAAGTGCAACAGCAAGAACAAGTTGAGGAAGGACAGAAACAAGTAACTCGAGACATGTTGGAACGGAAATCAAAACATTACGCGTTGCAGACATTCCGACAATTAGCAGAAGATGAACTACAACGACGAGCTGAACGACAAGCTCAACGACAAGAACTCCAGTTAGCGCAACAGCAGGCACAACAATCATTTGGTTCTGGAGAAGAACAACCAAATGCCGTTTAAACGACCAGTCTCTACTCATAATTACTGTTGCGTTTGTTTCTCAAAAAAAAAATTTATTCAAATTCCTTTTGAAGCACGTATTCAAGCATTTACTAAGAAACGAATTTTTATTCCTGATGGAAATAAGTGTTGTCCACATCATCTCATAAAAAAACGATTTTTTGTAGAAGAGCTAGATAAAATCAAAACTATTTCAAACACGTCATCAATTAAAGCTACTGAAATAGCAAAGTTTCTGGATGAATTATCAGAAAAAGTTGACTTGAGTCTCCACGATAACGTGAATGATTGTTTCATGACTGACGAACGTATTAAAGCTCTTACAGGGTATACGTGGGATAACATAAATCATCTACGCAATTTAATGACAACGATGAGAAATTCAGATAATCGCAGTATCAATCAGGCTCTCATAACCTTTCTCTTCAAACTAAGAAGTGGAAATTCAGATAATTTAATAGCAGCGATCATGGGAATTAGCGAAAGACAAGTTTCTGCTTCAGTCCATTCTGTTTTAAAATGTTTTGAAGAAGATGTATTGCCAAAACATTTCGGATACCACATTTTAGGAAGAGAATATTTTTTACAGAATGGAACAGCTCATGCGGCAGGAAGATTACATGATCTAGGCAACCGTTTGGCAATTATATGCGACGGAACATATTTGCGTCACCAAAAGAGCGCAAACAATATTTACCAACGTAAATCATACTCTGGGCAAAAGAAAACAAGTTTGTGCAAACCTTTCACCATATGCACCACAAACGGTATTATCGTAGATGTCGCTGGACCTTTTAATGCGAATCTAAATGATGCGCAGATTTTAGAATTTTTGTTGTCTGATCCAAGCGGTCTGAGTTCTGTTTTAAGGGAAGGTGACATTCTTGTATTGGACAGAGGCTTCCGGGATGTGACGGGGTTGTTGAAAGAAAGAGGTTACAAGGTACTTATGCCGGCGTTGAAGGGCAAGCGTAATCAATTAACAACGAAAGAATCGAATGAATCTCGTCTTGTGACTAAAATTCGTTGGGTAGTGGAAGCAATCCATGGAGTAATTGGTCAAAAGTGCAAACTTTTCCATCATCAACTTCACAATGGAATCCTTCCAAATGCTGGAACTTACTGTAAAATAGCTTGCTTTTTGTACAATTTGTTTGGCAAACGATTAAACTCTGACAATCTGTTATTGGACAGCATTATTAATCGAATGCAGTTGACAAACAAAGATGTAAATACCTTAGCAGATGAAATTGAAAAAGAAAATTGGAGCAGAAAATCAGTGCCTTTCCAAGTTTTACCTTCAGACGAACTTCTTGATTTTCCAGAACTGACGTCCCAGGAATTGCAAATATTGTTTACTGGGTCGTACCAACTGAAACAATCTGTATCATATTTGGCAGAAATGTTGGAAGACGACGATACCCTTCTTTTGAGTTACTTAAAAGTAAATCCAGAAATTATACGATTTGAAGTTCATTCTAGACATATCAACCGGAAGAATTATAAATGTTATATACATTATGTGCCTGATCGTAATGACATTTCTGGTATCCAGCGGTATGCTTGTTCATGTGCTAACGGTAGAAGAACAGTTGGGTGTTGTTCACACGTCGCAGCGATGATTTTTTATTTATCGTATGCCCGATACCAGTCGAAAATAGTAAGACCGGCGGAAATCTTGACAAGTCTTTTTGATTTTGATGAAGAGAATGCGGTAATCGACGAAGACAGCGATGAGGATTGAGGTTGAATCTTAACGAAATGTAAATATATATTTTTTATACAATCACGATTTGTAAACTGAACACCACATGATTAATACACAAATGTTCACTCGACAAAAGGATTATTCATTACTTCCTTTAATCATATTATTATCTATTGAATATCTCCATAACTCAATAAGCGGTAAAAATATGTAAAAATATAAGTATTGAAAAATTGCAAAATTAAAATGATTGAAAAATTATATTTTCTGTCATGCTTATAACAACTGTTTATAACAAATTGTATATAAAAATTGTTTTAGTTATGATCAAAACATATTTAAAATGAAAAAAGGGTTGAAATATTGATTAACATTTTGTAACTTCTAGCCCAGTGATCGGAAAAATCAGAAAAAAATAGGGAAAATCCGCCGTTCCGCGAGGAATTTTTGATATTTTTTTCGCGCCTGTTCCGCTATTTAATCTCACTTAAAATTTTTTTTTAATTTTATTTTTTTAAAACATTTTTTTTTGAATTTGGCGCCAAAAAATTATGAAAAAAATGTAAACTTTTAGAAAAAAATATTTTTTTATGTTGAGAATTTTTTTCCATTCAGATAAGTTGGTTTGATATGGACAAAAAAATAAAATTAAAAAAACACATTTTTTTTAGATTTGAGGATTGTGGTGGGGAGTTGGGGGCTAAAAAACCTATGAAAAATAATATTTTTATGTTAGAATTATAGTGTTACTACTCATATACTATTTGGATTTAGGGAACTTTTTACCATCTTAACGGGGGTACCCTTTTCAACACTTCTACATTTTTCCGTATGTATTTAAACAGTCTCTTAATATTTCGTTATCAGATTTTTAAACCATTTTGTTTAATTGATGAAACTATCTAGCGAAATTGAGAACCTCGCGAAAACACAATGTACTTCCTTCGACCACGAAATTTCTCCTTCGTGGATTTCATATAGAGTTTATCAACACATTCCAAAGTTAGATATGCGGATAGTTTATATTTTTCATTAAAGACAAGAGTTCAATATTTTCAGCTAGTTCTAAATCTACTGAATTTATCCTGCATTTTGTACGATTGAAAAAACAATACAAACAAAATTTTCTTTTCGAAAGTTTGTTTGGTTCTTTCAGAGTAAGAACTGGCTTCGATAATAATAATAATAATAATAATAATAATAATAATAATAATAATAATAATAATAATAATAATAATATGCCTTTATTAATATGGCGAGGCTCGGGCCATCAGGCCCGCTCTTCCGCCTGACCACATGTCACAAGTATACAGAGTAATGTATTAAATAGTAAAATTACTAAAAAGTAATGTTATCTAAAAATTTAAAAGTAATATAATCTACAAGTTGTAAGTAGTTAGTGGAAAGCAAACGTCATTTAAAGCAACTTATAAATAGACAACATCAGAGGTTAAATGGATAAAATGTTACAATAATAATTTTGAAATAATTTTAAATTGAAAATACAATTTGAATTAAATAAGATTATGTGCTTTAAATATCTGCGCGCTACGCGACAGCCTGGTATTCACCCCGAGCGACTGTGATCTATTAATACAGAAAGACACCATCACACGTCGCTCGATCCTGGAGGAAAACCCGCTAGTCGGGGAAAACCCACCAGGCAGACTGTGTCCTAATACAATGGAAACTAAGCTAACATGAAGTAACGGGTCTTTGGGATGGTATCCTCAGCAGCGGTCCATGCTGCAAAGGGTGGTTTTCTTGTTTAAAACCGCCTCTGCTCCTACGAATGAAAGTACAGTTCCGGCAGTATCAAACAGGTCGCAAGAAAGTAACATTTACAAAAGAAACATTAATGTTATTTCTAAAACATATTAATCTTAACAATCCTAAGAAATAGCTTTTATTTGACCCGTAATCTACAGTGATTTAAATAGCAAAATGGTGTATTTTACTTTGTAAAAAAGTCATGCAGGTGCTTCTTAAAAGATGTTAATGAAGAGGAGTTTTTAATATTGGGAGGCAATTTATTCCATTCGCGGGCTACAGTAATTGCGAACGATTTATTGTAGTAGCTGGTTTTGCTTTTTGGAATGCAGAGTAACTGGGATTTTTGAAATCTAGATGATTTAAGGTGTACAAAATAATTTGTTAAGTATGTCGGGGAACCCATTTTTAGCATCTTAAATAAAAGACAAAGGCTGTGATACAAGCGCCTATCCTTTAGTGTTAATATTTTGTGCTGTTTATAAACTCCAGAGATGTGATCGTATTTTTTTATGTTATAAATGAAACGAATACAGGAATTTTGAGCCCTCTGTAGAGTTTGAGCGAGTGAATCTTTTAAATTGTTATACACAATATCCCCGTAGTCGAAATGAGGACACAGCAGGGTTTTTACCAACATTTCCTTCGTATTAGTAGGGAGACATTTATCGATATATCTAAGGGATTGCAAAGAAGCATAAACTTTCCGACAGACATTTCGAATCTGATATTCCCAACTTAAATGATCATCAAGAATTAAGCCCAAGTTTTTGACTTGTGTATGACGAGGTACTACAACATTGTCTATAAGCACATCAGGAACATATGAACCTTCAAGTTTCTTATGCATTTGAGAAGAGCCAATTATGATGGTTTGTGATTTTGTAGGATTTAAATTGAGTCCGTTTCTCATTGACCATTTGACTACAGATGAGAGTTCATTATTTAATTTATTTATTAGCATTTCTACCTGTGATGGTTTCCCGGAGATATAAATTTGCAGGTCATCCGCGTACATATGATGACTACATTCCGTAAGTTCGTTTGATAGGTCATTCATGTAAATTAAGAAGAACAGTGGACCTAACACGGATCCCTGAGGTACTCCTCGTTGGAGAGGTTTTGGATTGGAGTGCAGATCGTCAACTACTACAATTTGTTGCCTATTGTAGAGATAGCTTGTAATCCAAGAGATGGTGGAATCAGAAAAACTTAGATTTTTGCACTTCGCTATTAGGATGTCGTAATCTACAGAGTCGAATGCTTTACTAAAATCTAAAAGAGTTAATACAGTTACGAGGCCATCATCTAGCGCTTTTCGATAGAGAGGAATCAAAATGTTTATGTTCTATTTTTGTAGCACGTTAATTATGTGAAATTCATTAATGAATATCCCTTGAATTCCAAAATAGGACACTTCGTTAAGTGTACTTTTTTGTTTTACCGTTTACATTGAATGTTTCGTAGTAAACATACTTGAATCCTAAAGTCTGACTATTAAAGTAGACCCTCGAAAAGTATTTTCCGTTCTTATTGAGCAAAATTAAAATTCACGAATGTAAGAGTAAGCTGTTTTTCCACGAATCGGAATATTTATCCTGCAATTTCAACATTTTCTCTTGAAAAATAACTCTTGAGGTTTGTTTGATGCATTCTGCACGAAACGTCGGCCAAAGTTAACTTCTGTTGTGTTAAAAATACTCCTTCTAATAGAGGCGTTCTCTCTATCACTTGACAGACATGAAGAATCACATACCATCCAATATCATTTCGAATCTTCTCATGTTCTATCCCTTGACATCACTCCCCAGATCTGATGCATTTTATATCATTTAGCTTGCCAGCAGCAGTATCTAAAACAATTACATTAAGGTGGACGAGGTTGACCTTTGAATTCTTAACTTTGGCATCTTTCTTAGACACTTAAGAAGTCTCAAATATTGAAATATTAACACCAGAAATATAGAACCCCAAAAATGGTAAGAGAGGAAGAGTGTAAAGAGCGGGTCTCGCTTTTCTTATCTTTCCTTACTTTTTTTCAGTATCATGGAGATGAGAATAAAATTTCTCTCAAACATTCTTATGGAACCAACAATCCAAGTTATCGACTAACTCACAAACCGGAAGACCAGTCGGGAGCTTAGATCTTGTCCCGGCTGAGGGGGTGCCTCGCTGGTGGGAGATACTTGATTGGGGAAATCCCGTCAGCCGATGGTAGGTCCGCGCCGTATCTCACTATTCGGCGGGGGAACTTCACCGCCACATCCCACGTCAGAGCATGCATTACACTTACGGGACACACGTCCTTAGCAGTTGACGCGCCCAGAATCCTTAATCCATCTATCAATCAATCAGATGTTCATATAACCGAGAGCAGAATAATTCGCCAGAGCCCGTGCAAGCGTTTATTCGTCGATGCGTCACTAACCGGAAACCATCAGAGATCCGGCGCGAGGGCCATCGGCGCCCGTAAGCCGCTTGGCGGCGCGCGAGAGGCTGCGGCGGGCGCAAGGACGCAGAGGGCCGCCTGAGGCCCGGGACGGGGCGACGAAGCAAGAGACGGAAACGGCGGGGGGAATGGTTGCGCGAGGCGGGGAACGGGCATCAAAGAGCAGTTTAGAAGTTAGTCCGGGCTGTGCGGCGGCGGCGGCAGGGGGAGGCGACGGCAGGGGGCCGCCCTGGGAGCAGCTGGGTCCGGCTAATTAGAGGTGAGGTTCGGAGGAGGCAGGGGAGCGACAACTCCCCACCGCCGCCCTCGCCGGAGGATTAGGGCGCCCTCGTGGAGGCCTCCCCGCCGCCGCCGTCACCCCCTCCGTGCCGTGCCGCGCCGCGCCGCCGGTGCACAGTATCGATCCCATTGTTGCGCCGCCCCACCTGCCCGAGGCGCCGCCGCCGCGAGCCGCCAGCGCGCGCCGACCAGGGTGGGGCGGATGCGGGGAGGGTCTGGGGTGAGGCGGGATCGAGACGCGGGAAGGCGGGGTCTGGGCTGGGCAGGGCGGGGTCAGCGCGAGATCTGGGCGGGATCTTGGTGGAGAATGTGTGGGGTCTGGGCGGGGTGTGGGCGGGGGTTGGGTGGGATCTGGGCGGGGTCTGGGCGGGGGTTTGGGCTGGGGTTTGGGCGGGGTTTGGGCGGAGTTTGGGCGGGGTTTGGGCCGCGTTTGGGCGGGGTTTGGGCGGGGTTTGGGCGGGGTTTGGGATGGGTCTGGGCGGGGTCTGGGCGGGGTCTGTACGGGGTCTGGGCAAGAACTGGGTGGGGAATGGGCGGACAACGGGCGGGGCTGGGCTGGGTATGCCGGGGGATGAGGAAGAGCTAGATAGGGAAGAGGTGAGGGAAGACGGGAACTAGGCGTGAACGAGGCGGGGCCGAGGAGGGGGCCGCGGCGGGGCCGCGGCGGGGCCGCGGCGGGGGCGAGGCGGGGGCGAGGCGGGGGCGAGGCGGGGGCGAGGCGGGGGCGAGGCGGGGGCGAGGCGGGGGCGAGGCGGGGGAGTGGGGGGCGAGGCGGGGGTGTGGGGGGCGAGGCGGGGATAGGCGAGAACTGGGCAGGGGCTGGGTAGGAGCTGGGCGGGGATCGGGCGGGGCTGGGCGGGGAAGGGGCAGGTGCTGAGGGGGGGCTAGGAGTAGGCTTGGCAGGGGCGGGACGGGTGGGTCGGGGTGGTAGTGAGGTGGGCGAGAGGCGGGGGTAAAGGAGAGGTGCGGGGGTGGCCCTGGGACCGGAAGCGCACCGCGGAAGGCGGGGCTAAGCGCAGTGGCGGCGGGAAGAGAAAGGGCGGCGGAAAGAGCTTAAATTAGATGCCGAATTGAAAATGAACCTCAAATGACGTACTCCTGAAACATTTGTTTTCACAGCATAAAGGTGTCAAATTTATTTTATATATATTTCTGTCAAAATTTCGATGTAAATTTACTGCGGCATTACATAACTAACTATATATTTTCTACTATGCGTGTGCTCTGTGCACTGAGTGTTTCGTTTCGGTATATTTTATGAACACTAACTCTCAAAAAGTATCTTTTTTACAATTGCCAGTTGATTATTCCCATACTCTTTAACTGTTTTTTAGATTAGCCGCGCAAATAGCAAAATACATGTGTTATTGTGGAGGTTATTATTTACATTGGAAGAAGCGTGAAGAATAATTATCCTTCATTGTTCTATTTGGTCCTTTAGATTGAAACAGTCCTTTTCAACTATTCTGGTATTTACATAATAATACAATAAATATTCATTTAGTAATAGATTTTCATTATTACAACGGTTGCAAGGATCGTCTTGTCCGCATCGTCAGGCTATAAAAAGAATATTTACATTTGACACCGGTGACACCTTGATTAAGTTCATTGAATTATATAACAAAATTCATTTCAAGTTTAGACAAGAAATACATTAAACCTAAAGGTATGATATATATACTTGTATTGTGTAATTATTAGTCTAGAGTTTAATGTATTTCTTGTCTATATTTGGAATGAATTTTGTACTATAACTCGATGTACTTAATCTTATATTTACACATTGTCAAATGTAAATATTATTTTTTATATGGTGACGAGGACAAACAGATCCTTGAAATCGTTGCAATAATAAAAACCTAATACTAAATGCATATTTATTGTATTATTTTGTAATTACCACAGTAGTTGAAAAGGGCCAAATAGAACATTCATGAATGAACATGAACAGACATGTGAATATTAACAATTTATGAAATAATTGCCTGCCACGGATGTCCAAATAATAAATGGATTCGTTCACACAGATTTGACGCAAGAAGTACCTGTTCTAGCCACCCAAGTGCCGAGTTTTCGGTTTCCGCGTGTTCCTTATTGTAGTTCACGCCACACAAGATACTAACAAAATTAGGTTGTCGTGTTTGTTTGTTTTCTTAACTTTCTGTATTCAAAGTCCTTCTTATCGGATCTAGTAGTCGCGCTCAATTACTAGTAGGTCTTAGTGGTCTTAATAGATATTATGAGATATTTTGAAAACAAACCACATGCACTCTTATATTTCCTACTGCTCATCAGACAAGGAAAGAAATTATTTTAATCCGCAACCTTATCGCAAGTATACAATTATCCAACTGCTGGGGTGGCAGTTCCTGAGTCTGGTGTCATACGAACTGTAAACGTCGTGCGCGTGAAGTTCGTGGCTGCTTTGCGTGTGCTTCAAGTACATTAATACATTACAATTCTGTTTGGGTTCTGTTCTGGGTTTTATGAAGTGAAAGTCACCACATGATCTGTTGAATTGAATCCATTTGTTCCATAAAATACAAATTGTCATTTCACATCGAAACTGTGCGAATAAACCTGATAATTTCTGGAACTTCATAGAAGATTAGATTATTTGGATAAAATATATAAGAAATTATGATCTCTTTATATTTTAAACTTACGTTCTTACATTCTTTTTATATTTTGGCTGTCGTGTTTGTGATCAGGACAAACTATTCTCACCAGTGTCAACCATTACAACGAATCTTAGGTTGTTATTGTATGAAACGCTCAAAAAATGTTCATTCGCTGTACCAAGGTTGTGGAGAATATCAACAAACTATTTTAATGACTGATACTTCCTCATGATAAAGATGTATGGCCTGTCCAGATCAATACATACATACTTATATTGCCATGCGATCTGTGGCACACAGTGACGAATTACCAGTGCCCGTATCTTCAAAAACATAATCAATAAATAATAAAGAAAAACGTGATGAGACTGAAGCTGCGTTCCCCCAAAAACATTAGCCTCCACTTCAAAAGATCCAGATTATTTACAAAGAAAGTCAGACATTGGCCTGCACTTAGTAGAACAGGAAGACTTAAATGATTTAGCACTGGACTTGAATTTGTCAAAAAAGAATTTAACCTGCTAGACTCCAGATTACCGCAATGGAAACTACATGCTGCCGAGATAAAAAATTATGGTTTAGGAACAAATAATAGATTTTTGTCCAATATTCTGCTCTTGAAGATATTTTTTGTGTTGTGCAGACATTAGGATGTTAATGAGTGATTCGTGTTCTCTCAATAACCCGTATAAATGGAAACTGCTTATAGATGCTTCAAAATATAATCTCATAGCAGTGAAATAATTCCATGGATGAGTAATGCAAAATTTAACCAAGGAATTTTCAACGAATCGCAAATCAAAAAATTAATGTTGGATGAAATATTGGCAGAACAATTGCGTGACCTTGAGTTAGCATCTTGGCAATGTTTTAAGAGAGTTATGCATCTATATATCGGGACAAAGAAAGAAGATATTTATCAATCATTGGTCACAGAATGGCTAGAAAGCTACAGACACATGAGGTGTTAAATGTCTCTAAAAATACATTTTCTTTACAATCATTTTCATTTTAATTTTCACGTAGAATTTGGGTGATTTTAGTGATGAACAAAGTGAACAGTTTTATTATAGTATTGCTACTATGGAGAGGAAATACCAAGAGCGCAAGGATACTCCAGTGACGGAAGATTATTGTTGGTTTCTTGTCGGAGAGAATAAACAGGAATACAAGAGTAAGTGACAAGGTACAAAGCATTTTTAAGCATTAAAATATGAATTTCTTTTTCCAAGGTGTTTTAATAAACGTATTTTCAAGTGAATATGCGTATTTCATTTGTTTTTATCTCGTATGAATCATGCTTATAAAAGTTTGTAGTAATATAACAGGAGTGACTATGTGAAAATTAGAACAGGATTTTATTTCAAATATTGAATATGTTTATATCTTTCGAACCATGCGTGATAAAATCGCTTTATATTTATTTTCTAAATCAGCGTGATCGTATCCTTTGAAATCACCTACTTTCATCTTCGAGGTATGAAATTTTGTTTTGTTCCCCAGGGTCACTGCTGCTTGATCGTATTTAACTTACTTTCTTTGTTAATAAATTGAAAGTAACAGTTAAGAATAGTATTACAAAATTATCATTTAATGGTTTAACGCAGGCCTTTCGAATTTAATATAACTCCAGTATTAAAGCCAAGGATGTTTATTCATCAACGCAATTTACCGATTAGTTTTATATTTTTAAATAATGTCATGCACTTTTTTTGGAAAAAAGAGAGAATGAACATTTCCCGTATGCCGTACATATCTAAGAATTCAATTCGAAAATCAAAATAAACTTTTCCTGCAATTCGCATGAAAACAACCGTCGTTGAGCTGTCTTTTGCTTTGGAACAAGTTAGTGTTTTTCATACAAAATTGAATAAACTAAATGAATTCACGGAGGTTATCAAGATTCATTGCAGTGGAATTCATAACTAATAAGGAGAGTCTTTAAAATTTTGAACAAAATAAAAATTCCTTAGCGAGATTGAGGAAAGGAGTTAATGAAAAATCAGAGCAGCAAGAAGAGGGGCTGGAAGCTAGGCAACCCGCATCACTTAGCGGTGCGGCGTTGTGCAAAGCTTGGCGCGAGGCAGGGGCGCTTGCGACTGCCCAAGGGAAGGAGAGACGCGTTGGTTTGTTAACGCCACACCCGACGTTCTGAATTTTAATTCGCCACCACAGAAAGTGAGATAACCCTCATCAAAATTCTCTTACCGAACCGGACGTGCCGCTGGCCTGAGAGCGGTAATCTCACCACCCTTGGCACAAAGATCACCGCCATAGGATTGGAGGGAACTTACAATGTCGGAGGGGATTCTCCTGCCTCCCGCATTCATCGAACCGCGAAATATTAATTTATTGCAGAAAATGTACTAAATACATGTGTGTGTGGGTTCTGTAATAGCATGGAATTTCGTTTTCACGTAATTATTTTTCAAAAAATCGTTAATTTCTTTCAAAATTTATTTTCGCTCGTTGTTACCGATTAATAATTAAATTAAAATGAACTCTTCTCTTTTTCTCATGGCAAATTGAACCGCTTATGTTTTACTTCATCCCTTGGCAACTCATAGCTTATGATTGGGGCAAAACAAAGGTAAGCAAGTTTTTGCTTCCGCAGCGCATCTGCCGTCTCGCTGAGAAGTCGGGTCAGTTTATCAACGGACATTTGGCTCTCGTGACCCAGGTGGAAGTCATATAGTATTAATATCTCTAAGTAGTCATAGTGTCTAATTATTCGTTCGTGAATTTCGCAGATTGATGTACTAAGTAACTTTTGTGAGAGACTGGTACGCTAGGAGGTTACTCTGCATCAGATCATCATTTAAATTATCGCGTCCGCATTTATTCCAAATCACCATTTACTTCCTTTTCTTTTTTGGTCTCGCACTCGTTTAATCAGTTACCGAATGGAATGGAAATGAGAGACCACCATTCATTTTCGATGCTTGATGATTTTGTTATTACAAATATCTAATATTAAAATAGCACATGAAAATAGTTATGAACTACTAGTTGCTGTACTGTTAACTAGATGCAACTGATACGTATTTTTGTACTGGAAATAACACACACCGGGCTACACGTTATTCCAATACATCGTTGAATACTAGGCAAACACTTTAGTTTTTCACTTAAATGTGCAAATTGTTTGGTGTGCGTAGTATTACAACTACCCCATTGGTAGCTCATTGGCCAGCGTGCTCGCTTTCCATGCCGCGATCCCGAGTTCGATCCTCGGTCGGAGTAGATTACACAGACAGAACAGATTACATAGCAGAGACAGTTCACTTCTCAGGTTGAGAATACCAAAATACGTCGTGGGGATGTGGGTGCAAACAACACGTACCCCTTAACCCATTCCCGCGAGTCCGGGACGCCGCCGCGTGTCCCCATTAGGAGCTTTTGCACCAGTAGAGTCATACATTCAGCGTGGAATTACAAGGAAGCTAGTGCACGAGGGAAGAGAGTAATAAGAATGCATGTGATTTGTTTTCAAAATATCTCATAATATCTACTAAGACCACTAAGACCTACTAGTAATTGAGCGCGACTACTAGATCCGATAATAAAGACTTTGAATACAGAAAGTTAAGAAAACAAACAAACACGAAAGCCTAATTTTGTTAGTATCTCATCATGGCATCATGGCATTGATAAGATGAACAAATATTTTGTTTATAAGTTGATTTTATACATATTGATTCTATATATCTTACAGGTGCATTTTAAATGTATTTGCATTATTAGCAAAATACGATAAATTTAAAAACTGCGACCTGATATGGCGTTTTTACTGTGATATTCGTAATTTACGTATAAAATTCAGTACGTTGCGCACTCAACGGTCCTGGAGGTAAAAATCTTGTTACCTACTGTAATTTTTGTAATATACTCTCGATGGAGTGCGGCCAGTCGTCACAGTCAAAAGTGCAGTGCATGATTCATTGACGTATTTGTTCAATAGTTGCGATTCTGGTCGTCGTCAGGCTTCGAGCTCTGACCGACCTGTTTGTTGGCGTTGAAGTTATCATATTAATTAGATTAATATATTTTGGATCACTTCGAATAGTCCTACTTCAACGTCTGTTAATACGTTTTTAAATAAATGGTAGGTTTAGTATTTTTTATATTAACTTTGAAAATTTACTTGAAAAATGTATTTGTAGAAATTCATATTACAAGGCCATATAAATACAGATTTGTGTAACTGCCAGACCGTGAGAAAATCAGTACAGGTAATCTAATAGTCATTACTTTAAAATAACATACAAAATAAAGTATTTCATTAAATTTTGAATAAATTACATTAAAATAATAATCTTAAATACCGTGGTATATGTAAAATGGATCCGTTTCCTCTTTCACAAGGATTAATTATGAAGAAAACCCAGGAAACGCCGAGTATTTTGCTGGTTGTCAATAACAAACAAAAGAACAGTATTTTAAATATAATACTTTGAAATAAAAATATAATGCCTTAAAATAATTTCAATATTAGTATAATCTTAATTCTGTCTAATAAATCATTCTAATCAACCAAGTTTTATTTTTATCGTTTCAAACAAATGTTTTATTTTTACCATTTCAAACATAGCTGAACACTTCAAAGATTTACATTAATTCTATGCTTCATGAAAATTACACTTTCTCTGATGTATATGATTCTCGTAAAACATACAGAATAACAATCAGAGAACTTATAAATCATCAAATTCAAAATTATCTAAATATTGCAAAGAATCTTAAAATGAAAATTTTAATAAATATTCAAAAAGTATAGACAAAAAAATGTCTACATATTTTGTACATAATTTAATGTTAAACGCACACATTAAAGAACATTGTATTGAATGGTACGCATTAATTTTAGTTGCAATACTATTAATATTAATAATATTGTTGATAATAAATTTATATTTTGGAATGATTAGCATGACAAAAACACATCTTGTCAAGATTTCTTACTTACATCTTATTTTTTCATTGAAGTGAAACTTTCGGAATACCATACAAGAGCAAAATCTGTTTTTAAATAAGAATATATTCGATAACAAAATTTTGAAATATTTTCAAGATTTTTTGGTTTGATTGTTTTTGAAAACGCACAATTACAATTTTGTGCTTCCTTTACTAAAAAAATGATATTTCTGCAATCTTGACATGAAGCTATGTGAAGCGTTTCTGAAAATAAACTCGTTAAAATAATTATCCGTCAAGTAAGATGAACTTCACATGGTTTTGTGTCGATGGCTTCTTACAAATGAAGTTTCGACGTCAACTGTGCTTGCCGTATTAATAGATCTATACTTTCTTTTACATAGAAATTAATATAATTAGTTTGAGAAAAACACTTATTACTTGTAAATTATTGTAAGCTTGAAATAGCTTCATGTGAAACTTAAAATATCTTCGTTAAATACGTAGTTATTAAATTAATGGAAATTATTTATATGTAGAATATCGAACTGAAAATAATTCCAAAACCTAGTTCGTAAAAGAAGTTAAAGAATAAAATGTAAACCAACATAATCGTCCAAAATACATGCAATTCCCGTTGTTTACACATCATCCGAGAATCAATATACAGCGTGCACTGGCGCGAGCGTTCCCGCTAAAGCTAGACCCGCGCGTGAGGGAGCGTGGCCGGTCGATCGGAAGGTCGAGCAGCGAGTTCACCGGGTGATCGGTGAGGTTAGCGAGCAGGCGCTGGGGCGGGTGATCGGGGCGCTTCCCTTGCGGAGGGGGGGGGGTCAATCGGGGTACCCGACCGTTAATGGCTCGTGGTCACCGTTTAGGTTCGCATGTGGTCAGTCGCGACACGGAACTGCGACCCATGTTAAGCGATCTACGCACGATCGTCGTTTCATACAAATTGGGATAAGTAACGCTATTTATAATTGCATTTAAGGCACTCTTCTATTTCAACTATGAAGCAAACGTTTCAATATGAAAAGAGTGCAAATCAATAGGAACTTATGCATAGTTGAAATTCCGTTTTGTTTTATGGCGTCTGCATCCAAAGGTATCGTAGTGTCAAAATTTAGGTGTTAATTTGGATATTGTTATTATTATATTTTTTTAAAATTTGAATCAAATAACTCAATCATTAAAGCAATTAAAGACGTTTCCGTGATTACATTCCTGCCCAGCGTTTATGACCTTTCCCCAACTTGCTCTATATTAGGAAACGAGAAGATTTTACCCACCATTAAAAGGCAAAAAATGGTAAAATTTAAGATTGTGGTCTTTAGGTAATAAATCACTCCACACAAATAAGAACAACTCTTTATGACATTTGACCAACGAAATACAAGAAAAACACAAAACCCTCTATAACACCACGACAGGTAACGCATGAAAATATTTTCAAAAATTTGGAGCATTGGCATCATATTTGTCACCAACATTTATCATCAATCTCTTGAAATCAGACCTTGAACATAATTCGATCAACACAAAGTGAAATAGAAATATACTACGAACCACATCACAAAGTAAATTATAAAAACCCAACCGAAATCAACAATAGTAGTTAATGCAATTAGTTTATAATGTTAAGCTTTATTGCATGAGTACATGTTTTGGAAACGAGCGACTTTAGGAGCGAGTTTTCAAATTTGTACGAATGTAATAAAGCAACATTATAATCTAGTTGCTATTTTTTTTGTATAACAACATTATACATATATAAGAGAATCAAACTTAATTTTGCGAAACAACTTCCCTGAGACGACTCGGGTATTTGTCATCGTGCGAGTAAACGGTGGTCTGCTGTTCCGTTTAGCTCTACCTCCCCCCGATTCTCTCGCTGGCTGGCACGATTGGCTGAATGTGTGAAGACGTAATCATTCCTGACATAAAATCCAATACATCATCATTTGTGCCGTAAAATACCCGATTATGAATGATTTCTTGCAACAGAAAAGGTTCTTTAATAATGCTTGAATACAAAAAGTAAATTATAAAAACCCAACCTAAATAAACAAAATTATTAAAAGGTTTCTCCATGAAATCACTTTTCACGATAACAAACATAGGGTAGTAAAAATCTACTCGCGCCAGCAATAACAAATTCAAGAACTATTTACAATTCTTGCATTAGCACTGGATACTTCCGCAGTATTGAACGCAACTATGGTTATTACCATTAGCAAACCTAATAAATCTATGAGAACACTAATCCCATACTTTGTTATCAAACGTATCCAAAACCTTGGAACAATAATTCTCAAAAGATTCTAATAACACGCAACTAAAGCAATTTCCAAGGAACAATTTGGAATCACCAAAAAATATCTTCACGTTACACAATCTTTTCTAGGTAACTGATAACACTAGTCAAAAAAATTTAACTTTCTGTCTGTTAAATGGAATAGAATGGCTGTTTCTTATGAAATGTGGAGTTCTGATTTGCAGCGCATTGATTTGTAATGGGTAAGGTTTCTTTGTAAATTAAATACTCCGTACTGTTGTAAATTGATTGGTTTTAGTACTTTACTTACATATCATAATCTCGATCAAAATGTAGTTTTGAACGATTGTTTACTGTATTTTTATTGAAGAACACCTCTTTTATGAGCCAACAGTAGTTTGCAAGTAGATTTCGATTCCATTTTCCCTAACAATGTTTTTCATTGTTGCAATGTCGTGGTGGAATCGCTAAAACATTTAAAGGGAGAACTTTCCCAATAATGTCTGTCTATTAAAGTATCGAGGCACAATAACACATCAACTCAAATTACAAAACACCTTTTAACAAATATTTAATGAACATTACTTGTGAGCATTGTTTTAGTTTCTCAGTTCACAACTATGGTTCATTAAAGATTTATTGTCACATTTTTCTGTGATTTAAGTGTTTTATTGTCTCTGAAATCCGTATGTGCAATTGATTTTACTCACAATGTTACGTAACGCTCGATGACGTTGATTGTGAGGATTCGAGTTCCTAGTACTTATCTCTCATGCTGCGCGGAAATAGGAGCATGCACTTCTACTATGCAGATGCAGCGTGGCATGAATATTTTTTTCAATTCAATTAGGACTGAAATGTGAACACTTTGCATACACTCACAGGCGCTGGCATAAAGACAATAGAAGGTCAAAGGGCAAGTGTGGAGGGTTTTGCATGATCAATAGGAGCAATGTTCTAGAACATGTGCACTGTAACGTTACCTCATTGAATTTTTTTTAAAAAAAGTTCTTTCTTTTTCCTCGAATAGCGTGGACTGGTGTTCTGCTAGCACTACATTCAGATGTAATTTTAAAGTGGTTTGGTCGGTTTTTAACTTATTATTGCATAAAAAGCACTATCCGATTTTTTTATAGCGTATCAACAATAAGTCTTCAACTATAATTAATTAAACGTAAAAAGTTTCCAGTTACTCTTTACTATACAAAAGCAGGAATACAGGAAGTTATATTACAAATTTTGAATAATCGTAATAAGGATGATGTGAAGCAAAGAACGCTTTTCTTCTATCTAAATCAAAAATTGTTATAAAGAGCCCATCAAAACTTATAATATATTTTGAAACTTATAGAAGATTAATGGGCTAATAAGGTTTTACAGGAAAATCTTCGATTATGTTTATAGAATGGTGTGTACACCGCTCCAACTGGGGCAAACTCAAAGCTCCCAAAGGGTATCCCGTCCCGAGATATAGTATCCCCATACAGTAGTGCATGTATGTCTATGGAGAGATAGAACAATTAAAAGGAAGGAAAGATCGTGCACAGTCCCTGGCCTGTTTGTTAAATTACTACTCCGACACAGGCTTGGCACTGATCTGAGAACCTAAGTAAAATTACCGATCAGAACAGCCCGCCTCCTGCAAACTGGATTATTTTGACCCAGATATGAAGGTAGTCTCGAAAATCCTCCAATGTCTGCACTCACCCTGTTTCTATCAGGTCAATAATACTACACCAGCATCATTGTCCCGCGTATTTGTCGCACCGGTTGATCCTCATACAGCATCGATTACAATAATGCGAGAAAGTGTGTGCTGTTGTAGCACCTCTAGTTACATTCGCGTATAAGTATATACAGACAAATACACGCTGCATAGATAAAGTTGTGTAACACCGTGGAAAGGTGATTTCAAAATTTCAACGGAAATACATATTTAAGGGTTCCCTGCTACCGAAAAGTGGTTGTTTTTTAAGAGCCCGTCCGCCTATCCGCCGATCTTGGAAATAACGCTACTGCCTAAAGTAATAAAAGGATTTTTGCCAAAATTAATATTTCACCATGTTTCTTGACAGGTTCGAGGCTCTGATACTTTGAAACGAATTCATTAATTTTAGGGGTACTTTACGTGAAGCCCCTAAGACATTTTAAAATTTTCTCAAAAATGGCTCGAAGTTTTTCTTGAAATTTGTTATGATGAGAATATAATGAAAAACATTTACAAAGATGACGTAAGCACTATTTTTGGTTACGCCAGAAGTTTTGAAAATTGTCAAAGTTTAAATTTTTTTGGCGTCATCGTTCAGCTACAATATTGAGGATGGAGTTTTTTTCTTCAAGTGAAATTTGTTCTTCAATATGAGGTCTTTAACAAATGTTCAATAAGTGTTTTTGATACTTTTTTAGATAAATCACAGAAATATTAAAAAATTGTATTGAAAATAAGGTTTTCTGAAAACCGACTCTATATATTTTCTTCAAACTGTCTGCATGGTTAGTGCTAAATGCTGTGTACAAGACTACGTAAACCCATTTTGCTATATTCCTTTTTACGTGCACACGTGTAATTATCTAAAATAACTCGCACGTGTAATTATCTAAAATAACTCGCACGTCGTTAATATTAACAATACCGGCTTTTCTAAACATTCTTGGAATTTTCTGTTCAAATGCTCCGAATAATTTGTTACGTATTTTCTCAGAAACTCAAAACCAATTATGAAAATTAACTCAAAATTGTTAATTTTGAGAAACATTGTAAAAACTTTTTTCTTCCAGGTTTTTTTTCATTCAAATTTGCACCCATAACTAATATACATAATATTCCATTCTTGCAGCTGGGAAGACGGTGAGACAAAACTGGAATGCTAACCCAGACTAAACATATTAAAAAACCAATAAGTACGAGAAAGCCTGTGCCATTCTGAAGCAGCGCAATGTGTTTAGTGGATCCGTTTTCTTGTTGCGTACCGCGCAGAGAGCCGGGTGATGGAAGCCACGCCGAGTGCGTGGCTGGCGTCGGGGACGGGGACGTGACGGGTGGGGCCCGGGCGGGGGGCGGGGGCGGGGCAGGGCGTGGGCGTCCGGGCAGGTAATCGGAGCCGCAGGGCGCGCCACCTTCGTCGGACGGCGACGCTCCGTTAATCACCGGCTGTTGGAGGCCGCGGTGGAGGCGCACCGGGGCGAGACGGGAGGTGAGAAGGGTCAACGTTCAGGGCTGGGAATGACCTCAGCCAGGGTAGATGGTGTAAAGGGGGAACAATAAACGGAATGAATTTTTTTGTTATTGATTGATTGATTGATTGATTGTTGACTAGTGATTCCGGGCGCGTCATTTGGTAAGGTAATTTGTTCCGTAAGTGTAGCGCATGTTTTGCACGTAAGATGGCAGAAATATTGCCACGCTGGATGGCGAGATCCAGCGACGACCTACCGTCGCTTAACGGGGTTTTCCCCCAACAAGGTATCTCCCACCACCTGGACACCGCCCCTGCCGGGACAAGATCTAAGCTCCCGACCGGTCTCCCGGCATGTGCGATAGTGTAGTGCATGTTAGTTAAAATGTGGGGTAGGGTAGAATATGGAAGAGGAAGGAAAGATCGCGCTGTCTGTGACCCTTTTGGAGAGTACTGCTTTAGTTGCTTGCCTCCTGGAGGGCATTCGCCTGGTATTGATCGAAGAAACTACGGAAAACAACCGATCAGAGCAGTCAGCCGCTAGAATTCTCCTCCAGGCAGCGACGAAACTCAACCTAGCTATCTGGCTAGTGTCTAAAATACTGCCTCTGTCGACACTCGAACCTAAGGCCTCATTGTTAGAGAGACTGCAGAACTCATTATTAAGAAGACGTAAGGGCTGAACACTAATTTAACGATGTAATTTTACCAAGGAAGTTTTCAAATTGTTCACAAAATGTACCGTACAATTGATTCTCGATAACTGATAGAATGTGAAAAAATAAACAAGTAGCAAATAAACAAACTTTGTTTCCACATAACGCATTTCCATTTTTAAGGCTACATTTCTTTAGTCTTTAGGCTTACACTTCTAATTGTTAGTGGCGTAGTTTGAAGACAAAAATAAAATTATTCATAAAATCTTGACTAAGAAGTTCCAATGACATTGATTTACACTGTGATTTGCGTTTTCTAGTGTAAGTACAAAGTTGCACATTTTTGTTAAATATACGAATTACCAGTAAATAGTGTGCCGTGTGTTAAAATTAAAATATGTAAAAAGGTGGAGGAATAATTACTATTACATTTTGTTTTGAGGCCACGAAAAGAGTGATCCACATCACGGGAAGAACGCGGTGGTGGGGCAAATCGAAAGACAGAGGCAGAGGCCTCCGTCAACGGATCCGATTTTTAAGCAATTTTTGCGCGTGCAAAGGAAATTGAACGGGAAAAGAATATATTAAATAAGGACTTATAATATTTTTATTAGGATGTCTTGTACTGAAAATGATGCATTATGTAGTATTACTTTATATTGTAGATTGACAAATGTTGTCTATTAAAAATATCACTTGGCTAGAATAAGGAGTTTTCGATCTTATCTACTTTGAAAATTCAAACGTGAATTCTGTTTCTAATCCAACACATATACTCACAGTATAATGAGTTTGCTTAACACCTTTCAATGAAAATTTAAAATCTGTTTATTACTGTTTTAATTAACGTCTGGGCTAAACAGAGGTGTCTTAATTTTTCCAAAAAAGAAACTTGTAGGCGTTTATCATTACATCAAAACGTTTGGTACTATTTGTTATCCCGTTGTTAAAAAAGTCAGAGCTTCTTTGCTGCTTCCAGACACGCAATTTAAAAATTCTGCACCACTGGCGCACTTGAGGGTGTCCCGTAGATGTGGTAATGGTGAGGGTAAGAAGTAAGAGGAGAGGTCAACAGCGTTAAGTCTCGGCGTGGCCGCCGAGACATTTAAGTGGGGCTGCACTACTCAAAGCAAGAAAATCTGCCGGCGACGCACTTGCCGCTGCCGACCTCAATTCTCATCCGACCTCACTCCTCACCTCACTTTTCACTCCCCACCTCTCTTCTCACCTCCAACCTCCGCTGCCGATCTCACCTCTCTCCTCGCCTCCGACCTCTGCTGCGGACCTGCTCTCTCCCCTCAGAGACTCAACTTCAGCTACTCAGATGGTGCCTGTGCTACGTAGAGTATTTGAATTACGCGCCCAAGTGTATGAAAGAAGCTGAGTTTTTCTGGGAAACGAAAGCGAAAGATAAATCTTATTGCCTCTAGTTTCCTCAAGCAACGATAATAACCTCCTTATAGCTACAAAGAGACATCCTGTATTTTTTGCATGCTTTTCAAGTATAAACTGTATTAATTTAACAATTGCTTATAATTCATACTACTGATATTTTTATTTTTTTTAAATGTTTCTGATAACTGACAAAAACATCGACTTCTATTTGTGTTGAAATTTTGAATGTAACTTTCGCGAATAAATCTCACAAGAATCAGCGAAGGAAGTCAAAAAGCCAAACGCGAACACTGACTGCGGCCAACGAACGACTGCTGGACCCTCAAGTTCGCCTGGTCGCAGCGACTATTCCGGGAAGCCATAAATTCGGAAACTAACTTTTCGGGCCGTCTGAGACCCACGCTAGAGCGTTCCGGGCGTAGTTACGGCCCTCCTCTTCAAAAGCTCTTGGCAGCCATCCCTGCCCGGTGTCGCTCCGCGAAATTAAATCGTTGGCTTGAAATTACAAATAAAAGTCCCGCCGTCTCGTGCGCGGAGCCACTATACGAGATAGAAACGCCGCGCGCCTGAAATGCCTTCGTCGGAACGGCCACGTGCCGCAACGGACGGCAGAAATAATCCTCCGTGTTCAAAGAGCAGCACGTTGGTGCTGTACACCCACTTGCATCCTGGGGAACTGACGGAATAGCGGATAGTGTAAAGTTATTCTAAACGTACTCTAACAATGTGCGTGAGCTGGGTTGTCCAGGTGACGCCGCGTCGAAGGCTGTGTTGTCGACGTTTCGTCCATCTTGTCGTGGTCTTTCTCAGGGCTGGTATGCTCTATGAGGAAAACCACGACAAGATGGTCGAAACGTTGGCAACACAGCCTTCGACGTGGCGTCACCCGGACAGCCCAGATCACGCACATGACTCTGGCCGCGGAAGTCAACGACTTCGTACTCTCCCAATGGCCAGTGGAAGTATCTTCTTTATTGCCTTCATGAGAAACTGAACTTTCTATATATTTTTACCTGAGTATTATTTCAATGATAGATATTTTTAGTAAAACTTTATAATTTATGAATCATTAATGTAAATTATCATTGATTGCTTTTTCTTCATTGAAAAATATTATGAAGAAAAATATTATTCCAATAACTGAAGTAATTTTATTTTCTTTTAACTAAAATAAATGTACTAAATTATGTTCAACCATGTGACCAATAACGCAAAAGTGAGTCCGATTTTCTCAGAGAAGAAAATTTTAAAAAAATGTGTTAACATTTGAAATATGTTAACTAACATTTCCTTTTCTCTTATAAGAATGCACATTTGAATTTACCACAAATAATGAATCTTTTTACAGAGAAATAATTTATTTTTTCAGCATTTATCTATAATACTGTAGTTTTCCTCATTCAAAGAACAATAGTTAGGTTGGAGTAAAATTACAATTTTCTGTATGTAATTTTCCTCTCCATTCTTGCCTGTTTGCAAATATTTTTCCTCGTGCAATCGTCTATATTTTATGTTTTAGTTCCCTATATCAACCGTGGATTCAGTGGCCTTCCTCTTCTCCTCACCTTCAGGATTTGACAACCACTTTTGAAAGTCTTTATTTTGATTTCTTCCAAAACATCATATCTTTGTCTTCCTATATTTTTGATTAGATCACCTGATCATCTTTATGTCTTCTCTTTTAACTGAGTTCCTGATTTTGTATTTTCTTCATACTACAGATCTCCTCCAAAATTTATTTCTGAAACACTCAATTTGTTAATTTGTTTTGGAGAAATCGATCACATCTCTACCTTAAAGGAAGTTTGTCTACAATATTTATTTACAAGCAATAGCTTTCGTTTTATTTATATTGTATTTTTTCCCACGATAAGGAATTTAATATTTCAGTTTCCTTTCTAGCTCAATATATTCTTCTTTCAACAATGTTATTTCTTTTGTACTCAATCAATCAATCTTACATCAATTTATAAAACAGAATTTAAATCTTTAAAATTATTCTTTTTTGTTCTTTTTTTGTGAATTCAAATTTAAATTCGGTTTCGTTCATGTGTTTTAAAAACCCATTTCATAGTTCCTTCCTGAAATTTTCAACACATATTCGGCAATATCGTGATCTTGAACAATTGGTGTTTGTTTATATCCCTAACACAAGCTAGAAAGTTTTCTGTTATGATTCCTACCCCCATTACTCCATATTTCTTCATCCAGTTCCATAAAGTCATATCTATAAAGTTAACTGTAAATAATGTCGGAGACGCACAACTTCACCGTTGCTAGTGGTTATAATTTCTTGCTTGTGGAAAATGTTTTAGATAATTTTAGTCACTTCTAATTTGACACCAAATCTATGTAAATAACATTTTGTCAATGGTTGGTCCTGCAAACACTCTTCAATCTATAAATTGTTTATAATGAAATTTTGCCTACTTGAGAAGAAAATTATGGTCATTGTAAACATAATTCCTAAACAAAACACATCCCCTGAATATATACTCTTGTGTTTTTATGCAAATATCGATAAAGATGAGAAAAATGACCGCAGTGTAAGTCTGAAAGCTCGTGAAATATTATGCAAAAATTTTGATGAATTACGTTAGAACAGTATTTGGATTCGAGTATATGGCCCATGGGAGAGGCAGGCAGAGGAGGACGGGTGACCCATGGCACATTAGAGTAGCAGGCGGAGGAGGACGGGCGGCCATGTCCCATGTGAGTAGCAGGAGGAGAAGGAGTGGCCCATGGCCCATGGGAGGGGCAGGCAGAGGAGGACGGGTGACCCATGGCACATTGGAGTAGCAGGCGGCAGAGGACGGGCGACCATGCCCCATGGGGGTAGCAGGAGGA
The DNA here is from genome assembly GCA_038098605.1 of Gryllus longicercus. NCBI lineage: Eukaryota > Metazoa > Arthropoda > Insecta > Orthoptera > Gryllidae > Gryllus > Gryllus longicercus. The sequence continues at coordinate 3,412,698 of JAZDUA010000139.1, forward strand.
GAAAGATTGGCCCATGGCCCATGGGAGAGGCAGGCACAGGAGGACGGGTGACCCATGGCACATTGGAGTAGCAGGCGGCAGAGGACGGGCGGCCATGTCCCATGTGAGTAGCAGGAGGAGGAGGAGTGGCCCATGGCCCATGGGAGGGGCAGGCAGAGGAGGACGGGTGACCCATGGCACATTGGAGTAGCAGGCGGCAGAGGACGGGCGACCATGCCCCATGGGGGTAGCAGGAGGAGAAAGATTGGCCCATGGCCCATGGGAGAGGCAGGCACAGGAGGACGGGTGACCCATGGCACATTGGAGTAGCAGGCGGCAGAGGACGGGCGGCCATGTCCCATGTGAGTAGCAGGAGGAGAAGGAGTGGCCCATGGCCCATGGGAGAGGAAGGCAGAGGAGGACGGGTGACCCATGGCACATTGGAGTAGCAGGCGGCAGAGGACGGGCGACCATGCCCATGGGGGTAGCAGGAGGAGAAAGAGCGGCCCATGGCCCATGGGAGAGGAAGGCAGAGGAGGACGGGTGACCCATGGCACATTGGAGTAGCAGGCGGCAGAGGACGGGCGACCATGCCCCATGGGGGTAGCAGGAGGAGAAGGAGTGGCCCATGGCCCATGGGAGGGGCAGGCAGAGGAGGACGGGTGACCCATGGCACATTGGAGTAGCAGGCGGCAGAGGACGGGCGACCATGCCCCATGGGGGTAGCAGGAGGAGAAGGAGTGGCCCATGGCCCATGGGAGGGGCAGGCAGAGGAGGACGGGTGACCCATGGCACATTGGAGTAGCAGGCGGCAGAGGACGGGCGACCATGCCCCATGGGGGTAGCAGGAGGAGAAGGAGTGGTCCATGGCCCATGGGAGAGGCAGGTAGAGGAGGACGGGTGACCCATGGCACATTGGAGTAGCAGGCGGCAGAGGACGGGCGACCATGCCCCATGGGGGTAGCAGGAGGAGAAGGAGTGGCCCATGGCCCATGGGAGAGGAAGGCAGAGGAGGACGGGCGACCATGCCCCATGGGGGTAGCAGGCAGGGGATGGGTAGGCAAGGGGCGGGCAGGCAGGGACGGGTGGCTCATGGCTCAAGAGCGAAGCACGCGAAGCGCGACGGAAGACAGGGGCCGGGACAAGAGAATCGAGGCGTCTTGATGCTACAAATAAAGGTAACCGTTTTTCAAACTAGGAATTCATTACTTTCCATTTCTAATAGATGCCTGTAGTAAATAAATATTTAAGCAGCGCTTGGCTACCTTCTGTAATATCTCCAAAAAATTCTAGATTTTTTTTATTTCTTTCTAAGTCTTTGACCTTTCTTGGTACACTTGGTACCTTTTTGAAATCAAGAACAAAATTGATTTTTTTATTTCTAACTTTACATGTTGTCAATAATATTCCCACGTAGAATTATTTTTCAATGCATATACCTACTATGAAACCGCGACTTGTTATATTTTTTTTAATATTTGTTAAACAATTGTATTTAAAAATTAAAAATACTTTTAATTTATTCCAAAGCAATTAGATAGATTTATAGTCATTATTTCTGTGGTAAAACAAGTCTTCTTTTTCCTGAATATGATACAACCTATTACACTGAGAGCAAAGAGAAACAATAGCGGCGAACGCTGTGAGCTGACGTAATTAAATTAATGTAACAAGAAACGGATGAGTTGAAAATGAAACGATGCTCTGGCTTGTTATTTCTGGACAATGTGAAATGCGCAATCCATTATATAATGTGTACATGGATACAATTACAGTCCGTTAACCGGCCAGTTATTGTAAACGTGGTTTGAATTTCCTGGTATAAATGACATAATAGGTCCATGGTTCAATATTTAAATCAGTTAATGCGTTAAAGAGGAAATGTGTCCTTTCACGCGAGTTGGGATTTCGTTTCGCAATTGGACCTCCATATTGCTAAGGTTTCATGAAATTAGACACAATGTTCTCGAATAAACGAAAGCATTTCCCTTTGTGTAAGATCTTAATATTCCTTTGGCGATCGTTTATTTACGTTTTAAGACTGTTTGATAGGCAAACACTGTGCTTAAATCAAGAATGCAGTAGAAGAGCGTCTGTTACCATATAGCACGATTTTCTTCAGACAGGGAGGAGTATTTTGTAAAGTAAACTGAACTGAAATTTTCTTCAATAAAATATCCGAAACCTATGTAGAAGGGAGACTGTAACCAGATAGCACGATTTTTCTCAGACAGGGAGGAGTATTTTGTAAAACAAACTGATATGAAATTTTGTCCAAAAAATTTACGAAAGCCATGTAAAAAAACTCATACTCATTAAATAGAAATATTTCATTGAAGAGTCTTTATTTTTAATACGTGTATTCTCTCGCATCTTCCCCGCCCCATCACTCACCGTCGTCACTATCTCCGCTTGTAGCGTACTACATTGTCTTCGGCTGGACGCACCATAATCGATGCCTGGGGGGTATCGCCAGTCTAGCAGCACGTCGCTGTTTTCATGCTGTGGGTATCAAACCGGCGATGGCGACGGGGGCGTCCTGCCCATAGTGAGGATACACATCAGACAGCCTTTGAGATAAGCCGCTGGACGCGCGGTTGCCTATGAGCAGCTGGACGCGCCTCCACGCCGGCCGAGGGCCTGGGCCTCGCTTGGACGGCGCGCGATAGAGGCGGGCGTTTGTGTCCGTGGACGGGGGAAGGAGTAGACGTGGGTGGAGGGCCGGAGAGCGTGGCGATAGGGAGGGGGGAAACCGGGCGGGTGCGTGGGTGGAGGGCGGAGAGCGTGGTTATAGGGAGGGGGAAGCGGGCGGTGCGTGGGTGGAGGGGCGGGGAGCGTGGGCGAGAGGAGGGGGAAGGGAGCAGGGCGTGTGTGGAGGGCCGGGGAGTGTGGCGAGAAGCAGGGGGAAGGGGGCGGGTCGTGGGTGGAGGAGTGGGGAACGTGGCGAGAGGGAGGGGGAAGGGAACAGGGCGTGTGTGGAGGGCCGTGGAGTGTGGCGAGAAGCAGGGGGAAAGGGGGCGGGGCGTGGGTGGAGGGGTGGGGAGCGTGGCGAGAGGGAGGGGGAAGGGAGCAGGGCGTGTGTGGAGGTCCGGGGGAGTGTGGCGAGAAGCAGGGGGAAGGGGGCGGGGCGTGGGTGGAGGGGTGGGGAGCGTGGCGAGAGGGAGGGGGAAGGGAACAGGGCGTGTGTGGAGGGCCGGGGAGTGTGGCGAGAAGCAGGGGGAAGGGGGGCGGGGCGTGGGTGGAGGGGTGGGGAGCGTGGCGAGAGGGAGGGGGAAGGGAGCAGGGCGTGTGTGGAGGGCCGGGGAGTGTGGCGAGAAGCAGGGGGAAGGGGGCGGGGCGTGGGTGGAGGGGCGAGGAGTGCGGGGGGCGGGGAGCGGGGCGAGTGGGAAAGGGGAAGGGGCGGGGAGTGGGGGCGGGTGGAGAGCATGGCGAGAGAGAGAGAGAGAGAGTGAGAGAGAGGGGGGCGTGGAGGTGACGAC